>CATKHJ010397195.1:0-19710 GCA_949750685.1 Vernicia montana | reverse complement strand
CTCCAGCATCACCGCAGGACCCGCCCCAGGACTCGCCCCAGGACCCTACCCAGTAGCATTTTTTTTCACATTTGTATTTTTTTTTTCATACATGTATAGTACAAACATGAATAATATTTGTTATATTGGATTTTATATTTTTTTTATTAAATTTTCATTTAAAATACATTTTTTCTACATAAAATGTCTTTTATTTAAATATTCTTATATAAATTAAATTTTAAAAAAAATTAGAAATTAAATTTTTTAACAAGATTTTGCGACGGATTTGCAACGGATTGGCGATGGATAATCCGTTGCTAATTTAGTACAGTACTCGCTATCTTAGCGAATCCGTCGCTAAATTTAGCAACACATTAGCGACGGATATTCAGTCACTAATATATAACATATCATCGCTAATTTAGCGATGAAAATTTAATTCAGCAACGGATATATTCGGTCACTGAATTTAGCGACAGATTTGTTCGTCGCAAATATAGTTGCTAAATTTAGCGATGGATTTTTTTAGCGACGGATTGTCTGTCGCAAATTCATTGTTAAAATTCTGCGACAGATTTTATCTGTCGTTATATTTTTGCGAGGAGCATTTTTGTGACAGATTTATTCCGTCGTTACTCCGTCGCTAATTTATATTAGCGATGGATTTTTGTAATCCGTCGCTAAACTGCTAAATTCTAGTAGTGAAAGAGAAGGAGAAGGAGAGAGAGAGTGAGAGAGAGGTTTTAGGATACGTGTGAGGAAACAAAAACTGATGAGAAAAGTCTGACGTGAAAAAAAATAGTTTAATATGAGATAGGTATCGTCCATGTCAGCATTCTGTTAGTGGATTCAATGGAATGTTGGCTAAGGGATTTTCATGTGATCGTTATCATAATGTTAAAGAGTTTTAAGTAACGAAATCGAGTTGAGGGACAATATTGTGCATTAGTCAATAGTTGAGGGACAATGGGTGTAATTTACCCATTATCTTCACTTCTTCCAAATTTTGCCTATTGGACAAAAGCTCTTTAAGACACTTCACATACTTGGGCATTTGAGCCAAAATACTTACAAAAGGAATGTTAATGTGAAGTTATTTAAAAGCGTTTAAAATTTTTTGATAGAGCTTGTCCAATTTGATCATTTTTAATCTTTGAGGAAAAGGAATGAAAGGCACATATGGCTGAATTTGTGGAAGTCTAGACACTTCCTTATGCTCCTCTTCACCTTGATCTTCTTGCTTAGAGGAAGTATCTTAAAAAATAACACTTTGTTGCACATTACCAATGTCATGACCCGACTTTTGAGCCGCAATGATCCTAAGGTATGGATAGGCTTAAGGCTACCAAAAACCCGTAGGAACCTTACCAATCCATTATCTATAATGGTATCATGCAATCCAGTCACATACAATCTCCCAAGATCTAAACCTAACAATCATACTAATCCATACTCATCGATAACATTCATAATTCATATGTTCATCAATAGTCATATCTTAGGTCATCTTTCATATTATATCATTCATAGGTTATTGCCTTAAAGGCCAAAAGAATACCATTCATACATGTACCATAAAGCATCTAAAGATTCGAATCATCATCTTTACAATATAAATAAAAAAGAATGGAGCTTTACATTAATCACTTAAGTTTTCGAGGAAGAAGAAGAACGCTTTGGAAACTGAACCAATAAACTATAACTTACCTGAAAAATGGAATCACTAATGAGATAAAACAGTGAGTAATGATTATACTACCATACTTGTGAGGCTTGGTGATTCAAGGATGACTCATAAGAATAGTTCATGGTTCATACAATAACAATTGTTCATAGGATTCATTCATCATGTACATGTCATATTTAGCAGAAATAGCAATAACTTGAATAGAGGTTCATAAATCTTATCGTTCCCCATGAGAATGAGTATATGCCATTAGGCGTTACCGACAACTAAGACATAGAACATATTCAATCATGAACATTAGAGGTAGAGGCTCTTCTTTTCAGAGCATACCCTCATCTCTGCGCAAGATTGATCAGATCTCAGGGCTAGGACACCATAGCCCTTCCTAGCTAGAGCTTGAATACTTTACTCTATCCAACGGAGTACATTGTGCACAATGCCTGATGTCTTGCCCCACATCAGAGTTGGGGTTTTCTGCTTTGGTTTATAGTTATAGAGGTTTATACAAAGGTTATTATGAATCATGCATAGGTTCATTAGAGATTCATGTCGTAGTTATACAATAAACATGGTCTTGGTTCAATCAATGGTTCATAGATACAATGAAATTGATATCACAAATAAGGATATTTAACAATAATCAATAATCATTTGGAAGTTTATGAAAAATTAGGCATTTATGCCCCATGGTTCAAAACACAATCAGAATAGTATAATTATCATTCACCTTCTCAATGCAATTCCCAAAATAGTTTGCAATCAATCTCTATAGCAAGCAAAAGTAGTGGTCACAACCTCCATCAATATCATCTCTTCTATCACTAGGAGAAGCTATACATACCCAACCATAGAAGTAGTAAATAATTCAACAATCTATAATCTTGACTCAATTAACAATGATAACTCATCTTAATCTTACCATAATCTTAAACCCAATTGAAGTAATTGAAAGGAAATGAAAGAAAAAGAGTAAACCCTAACTTACCTTAACTTAAATGCTTTATCAATAGAAAGAGAAAATGGATTCTTCAACCCTAGATCCTCTTAATAATACAATAAATGAACTTCCTTGAACTTAGAATAAGTACATTTAGTGGTTCTAGAGAGAAAATAGATTTCAGAACTCAGAAAAATTAGGTGGAAATGAATTTGGGGCTTTAATTCCTTATATAGAGCCTGATTACTGATTTTGTCCCCGACACAGGTCACGAGTGCAATCCTTTAAATTATGATCACGACTAATAAGTCCACGCTACTGTTCATGCTACTATTCATGCACGTTTCACCACTGCAACTATGAAGTTCACGGCCGCAATTATGAAGATTACGGCCATAACCTTCAAACTCATGGTCGCAACTTTCATCCAGAGGTGGTTTTTACTATTCAATCTCAAAGTTACAGCCGCAACTTTCATGTTACCCCCGTGACTTTCATTTAGCAACAAAATTTGGCAAATTCCCAAGTATCAAATCCAAATCTTCATACATGGTTCACATATACCCTTAGTGTGCAACTCATAACCCATAAAAAACACATGAAACCAATTCATAACTTATAATACTCATTAAACATGACTCATAGCTCATTTACACATATATTAGGAGTCACATAAGAATTTGTGGTATTACAACCAACCACGTCTTCACCATCTACTTCTCTAATTTGGCCATATATTTTAACAGTAATTGCCTTGCAATATTTGATTGAATTCACTTCTGGTTGGCTTGGCAAAGTACCTTGGGCTCTTGTATTCAATGAACTAGCCAATTAACCCACATGTATCTCTATATTTCTATTTTGGCTAGCCATTTGATCAATCCTAGCTTCCAACTTGTCACATTGCTTCTCCAACTTGTCAAACCTTGCAGAAGTAATGCTTATGAATTTCTCTAAAGCTACTTCATAAGAAGGTTTGTTCTCTTATAGTGCTTGAGGCTAATTTTGACTCCTCCCTTGGAAGTTGGGTTGATAGGATTGCATTTGATTACCACCTTGGTTTTTTTTTATTTCCCCATACTAAATTGAGGTGATTTCTCCATCCAGGGTTGTAAATGTTGGAATAGGGATTGTTTTGTTGCCTTGGAACAAACTGAGCTTGCTCTATTCTATGGCATTCAACACTGTGATTATTACCCCCACAAGACTCACAAACCATTGGAGGATTAGATATAGCATTAATGTTCACCCGCTCTAATGTCTTGGTAATAGCTTCAACCTTGGCGGCCAGAAGATTGTACCCTTTATCGTGTTGAGTACTCGCAACCCTGCTTGTTGTACCTCTTTCATTAGACCAATGATAG
Source organism: Vernicia montana (assembly GCA_949750685.1). Lineage (NCBI taxonomy): Eukaryota > Viridiplantae > Streptophyta > Magnoliopsida > Malpighiales > Euphorbiaceae > Vernicia > Vernicia montana. The sequence continues at coordinate 15,740 of CATKHJ010397195.1, read as the reverse complement.
TTGTTAGCCGTCATCTCCTCAAGAAGGTCATAAGCATCTGAAGTGTTTTTTATCATGAGAGTTCCCCTAGAAGCTGCATCAATAGTGCTTCTCATTTGATTTGAAAGATCATTATAGAATGTTTGCATTATCAACCAGTCGGGAATCCCATGATATGGGCACCTTCTTTGCAAATCTTTGAATCTTTTTCAAGCTTCAAAAAGAGTTTCTCCCTCAAATTGTGTGAAGTTTGTGATGTCAATACGAAGCTTAGCAGTCCATGTGGGAAGTATTTTAATAAGAAAGTTTTTGCGAGTTTTTCCCACGTGGTAATAAAACCAGCAGCTTGAGAATTGAGCCACTTCTTTGCTTTATCCCTTAGGAAGAATAGGAATAGTCACAATCTAATGGCATCATCAATAACACCATTTATCTTGAAAGTATCACAAATCTCTAAAAAGATTGCCAAATGTGCATTGGCATCTTCTATTACTCCTCCCCCAAATTGTGATTATTGGACTATGTTGGTTTAATTTCAAAGTTATTTGTTGCTACAGATGGCCTTTCAATGCTAGATCGCATTTGAGAAGTAGGTATGGCAAAATTGCACAAAGCTATGTTTGTGTCGTTGTTGGCCATCTCGTCTTCCTCACTTTCAGATCCCTCAAAGATTTCATGTTCCAGCTCCTCTTTCTATTTTCTTATTCAAAGTTTTATACCTACGCTTTATTTCAGGATCAAATTCTTCTAATTTTACGTTAGGATTATGTGAACCTTTAATTTTACACCCTCCAGCATACAACCAAACCTTAGAGGCACCTAGGTTTGGTAAATACACCTCCAGAAGCCAAAATCGCCAAAGATCGCCAAAATTCTAAAAATTTGGAATTTGAGCCTTGGGACCCAGGACCTATCCCTTAAGCCTCTAAATCATCCTTAGATCATCCGAGATTGAATACGGAGTACAACGCAATTGGAATCGCAAAAAATGGAGTTGAAACGGGTCAAAACGGTGAAAATTGGCGAAATCAGGTGTTGAAGACTAATCGGTGACCGCACAAGCAGTATTTTAAAAACCAAACCTGACCGGCCAGTCGGACCAGTTCAACCGGGAACCGATCATTGGTCCGATCCGGTTAGGTGAAAAATAGGATTTTTCAAAGTGACGTCGTTTTGGCATAAAAAAAATAAAAATAGAAGAAAAAAAATAAAATAGCCGATTGGATCGGCGAACCAAACTGGTGACCTGACCGGTTCGATCACTGGTCTAGTTTTTAAAACACTGCGCACAAGGGCCATTGGTGACCACACATGGGCCATGCGGTTCTGTACAGCCCTTGTACGGTTCAAAATGCCTTCTATGCGATCACCAAGTGGGCTGTGCTGTCACCATAGCTTCTGTGCGTTCTCGAATGCTCCGTGTGCGGTCCCAGAACGCGCGTGTACGATTTTGAGCTTTAGAACATGAAATCCCACATCAAAACTTTGTATTTTCAGCTTCTAATCTTTTTCCTATATAAAGGAGACCTCCTAGCTCATTCAAGACACTCAGAGCTTGCTTGATCACCCCCCTAATCTCAAAGCCAACATCCTTTGGCTTGCTTGATTAGCCTTTGCAACAAGCGATCCATCCCCCTAAGTTTGGTTTGAAAGGAACGAGCTCCCTAGTTTTCAAGTTTCTTTTTCTTGCTTTGCTATTGCTCCTTGCTTTGCAAAGTGAGATTGGGTTGCTACTTTTTGAGCCGACCCGCAGATTCAAAAGTTTCCCGCCGTCCGAGGCAATTCCATCGCCGACCGAGACAAGTCTCCTCCATCTCAAAGCCGCTCAAGCACAAGGTGAGTTTCTTTTCCTTTATCTTTTTATTTATTTAATTTATTTTTTCCCTCCTTAGGATTTACTTTTAGTTAGTTAATTAAATTGGTTTATCTAGGTTGTTAGTTAATTAAAATCTGTAAGAATTAATTTGTCACACCCCACTTAGGGTGACGCGACAGTCCTAGGGCATGGGTAGGCATAAGGTCATCAACCACCCGTAGAACCCATAACATGACTTCCACATACGGCATCATTGCAGCTAAACATATAACTTATACCCAAGATCTCAACCTGAACATACATATTCACATAATCTCCATACATACTTAACATACATAAATTCTCACAAGAACATATCATGATACTTATATAATCCCATATCATTAGTTAATACATATAACTAGTTATTCGATATTGCCAACAAGGCCAAATTAATATCTCTCCCTTACACACACATGGAGCATCTAGAATGTACTTCAATACAAAATAATCAAAGGAGAAATTACATTAATCAACTTGGTTCTTTAGGAAGGAGGATGCCTGAAGAACCGAACCGATGAACTTCTAATCTCCTAGAAAAAAATGGAATCACTAATGAGATAAAGCAGTGAGTAGATAATATACCATTATACCTTTCAACTTGGGTTATTATATCATAAGAATAATTCAATGCTAGGTTTCATAATACATAAACATATGGAATCACAAAATGAATGGATATCAATTTGGTTTGATGGCCATAGATACATAATTATTTAGAAATCAAGCAGAGGCTTCCTTACAAGCATGCTCCATATAATTAAGCAAAACCTACTTACAGGTATGCTTTGAGTCAAATGAGTAGAGGCTTCCTTACAAGCATACTCTAAGTAGTGGTCCCCTTACGGACATGCTATTTGAAGTGGATCAGACTCCATGACTAGGATCAATACCCTTCCTAACTAGGGTTCGGATATTATACCTTATCCGTAGGTACAATGTGCACAAAGTCTGATGTTTGCCCCACATCAGTTTTGGGGATTTCTATCACAAGGTTCATATACATATATCATAATGAATAGCAAATTGGCTAGGTTTCATATATATAGCTTAATCATTTAGAAGTATGGTTCACAATAATTCATAATCATTTAGCTTTCGTAAGAGATTGAATAACATAAGTATACAAAAGCTTATAGGATTTTTCATAGAATTTAGGTATAAGAATAATAGTATATTAAATACTCACCTTAGCCAAAAAGAATGCTATACTCTCTATAGAAGATCCACAATCACATTAATTCATCATAACCATCATAATCCTCATGAATTCTTCTAGGTTGAGCTATTAACATATAAACACCCATATAATGGAAAATATATCAATTAATGCTATTAATCACCATATACATGCTAGACACAAGATTTCTAATCATATTTCCTCCCCAAACATGGATTAACAATAATGAGGAAGAAGAATCATAAAGAAATCCAAAAATCCTAACTCACATTGAATTAAATGCTTGACTTATAGGAGAGAGGAAATGGGTTATACAACCCTAGATCTTCCTATAGAAGCAATAGATGTGTTCCCTTCAACTTAGAATGAATAGATTGAGAGTTTCTTGAGAGAAAATGTGTTTAGAGAGCTTAGAAAATCGGGGTGGAAATGATTTAGGTCTTAAAATCCTTTTATACAGCCCGATTCCCAAATCTGTCCCCTATGGCGATAGCGCTCGCGACAAGCAAGTCGCGGTCGTGATTCACATATCGCGATCGCAACATACCTGATGCGGTCGCTACCTCGCACTATTCACATGACTGTTCATTCTGGTATCCAAATCAGGCAGAGAGGTTCGCGGTCTGAGTTGCGGTCGCAACTTTGGACGCGAAGTGAGAGTCGCGGTCGCGACACAAGTATCACGGGCGCGATTCTCACCCTGAAACACCACTTAACAATTTAACTTCCATTTCACAAGGAATTCAATCCACAATCATCCATACACATGACATACGCTTGAAATTCATTTATATACTTAATGAGAAGTCCATACATGAATATTCGGGGTGTTAAAATTCTCCCTCATATTAAATATAAGTTATAAGACTGATAAGGTCTTATGGCCAAGACCACCCCTCCTAGCTGGAGTTCAGATACACTATCTCTATTCGACGGGCCTTCTCACTATATGCACATAGTATGATGTATTACCCACATCAGTCGGGGATTTATGCTTGACATTGGAATTTCATATAACACATATAGCTTATATCAATTTGGAGCAATCAAGTATCAATATGCTTATCAAGTGAACTTCAATGTCATAAGATTCAAGGATTCAAAGATCCTAAGAAGTAATTTTCATTTTTGGTTAACAATGAAATGAATAATATCAATAAAATAGCTCATCATTTGTTAGGGTTATCAAGAATTGAAGAATTCAATAATGTTAACAACATAGGTTTCTCATATACAACAAGAGTTCATAATGCTTCAAGGAATGCGATGAAATGTACATATCATATTAATAAATTATTTACTCACCTTTTCGCTTACGCTCCTATATTTTGACACCGACAGAAAAGACAGTCATACACTTCTTGATCCCTTGTTTTCTCTTGTCTATCTTCAGACTTTACAATTCACCATTTCACATCCAGTCACATACAGTACATTGATATACCATATTCAAGTAAATTAATATCACGTTGTTTTTTTTTTATTTTTTATCTTCACGTAATTTTGTATTTATGACTCCTCAATTTCAATTTTATACAATTTCTTATCTTATATTAACTTATATTCTATAACTAATAATCACTTGTACTTTATCTGAATTCTAATTTATGAATTCAAAGGTAATGGGTGTTACTTTTCTAGTCACAGGCGTTACTACTGTGTTTTCTGCAAACTGAAATGAGATGTAATGCTCGTTACTTTTGAGTAATGAGCATTACTCCACCTATAGCAAAATTTGCCTCAAAACCTCAAGGCACCTTATGCTTCAAATCAACTTATTATAATCCTCGTTTATGTCTTAATTTTCCTTTACACTAAAATTACTATCTTTCCATATACTTTATATCTATTTATCAATTACAATCATCAAAACTTTTGAAACTAATTTTAGTCTTGTATTGAGGGTTTTCCTTAAATATAGTCTAACAAATTCTTTATAACCTCAATTATAATAATTATATTATTTTGTAATACCCTAGACCCATTCGAAATCTAAGGATTATCAATGATGCCATAGGAAGGCAATTTAAATGATTATTGAAATAATAAGACCAAATTTGAGCTCAAACATGCTCGAATAAATGTACGTAAAAATTTTCTTCTATTGTTATATTATAGTATGAAAGTGCTCATATGGATATTATGAATATGATTAATGAAAATAAGTTTAATTATCTGCATTGATAGCAGATACAATAATGTACACTATAATAAGGGTAAAATAGTCATTTCGCAAAAACTGTCAAAAATGACAATTTAACTGTGCATGAACATGTGAAATAAAGTGTGAGGCCCAACCATATACTAATATGGCCATCCCACTATGTGTATGATAGGGGAAAATGTAATTGAAATTATATGAAAATCTTATCTTAGTTAACTTAATGAAAGTGGACCTCACACTTCAATAGTCAAAATAATTACATAAGCATGGAATTTCTTAAATGGAAATTAGAATTTTACTATCATCAAAATTGTTCATATTTATCTATTCATTAATAAATTTTATAAATTCAAAATTGAGCTAAAATACCAGCAATTGGATCATCATTTATAAATCTCCACCATCCATTCAAAATAAAACTTATCCTAAATACATTAAATCACCTCATTTCCATCATTTGTCCAAAAAAAGAAAATTCTAACTCATTCTCTCAAGGGAGGGCCGACTTACTCAAGCTCTCCATCATGGGTCAATAAAACTCCAAGGTAACTTCTAAATTTTGCCTTCTAATTTCATTCTAAGTATGAACAAATAAATTATAGTGTTAAAATTTCAGAATTTCTTCATCTTCCTTCTTCTTTTTGATTCGGCCTATAAAGGAAAAATTAGAGGAAATTATTTATTTTTATTTCTTGATGTTTATGGGTGTATTATGAAGCTAATTTAAATATTTGATAGCTTAATTGAATATAGAATGCAAGAAAAAACTTGAATTGATTCTTGAACTTGAAATTGAAAACCTAGGTTTTGAATTGGGCAGAATTTTGGGATACCCATTCTATATATTTAGAGGCCGAATTTGGAAGAGTATTAAACAGGAAAATTGTATTATTTTATCTTAAATATAATCCTATAAAATATTTTTATGAAATTATTAAAGCGTAATGAGATATTTCTCTTGTAAGTGAACTGACCCGGATTTGAGAATTTCTGGGTAATCCGAAATTGTTTGAACTTATAGAGAATGTTATGAACAAAATTTGGGGATAACCAAAACATAAAATTTTTATATAAATGTCTTAAGTATTTAACTGTAAAATTAATTTAAGATATTTAGTGTGTACAAAGATAAATCACACCTGAACTAAAATTGATACTTTTTATAGATTAAATGGGCAGTCCGAGATAGAGTAGCACAATTGATGGATCTAGAGACTGAATTAGGCCAAGTATAACATTAAAAAAAATGGTAATTGACATTGTCTAAACTCTGTGTAAAATAAAACTTAAATTGGATATTTATATTTTGAGATATGATCTAGTGAATGTGATAAGGTCTAGAAACTCTTGCAATCTAACACCATTGACAAACTTGAGAATATATCTCATGAATTGAGGATGATAGAGATATAATTAGGAGAAACTTAAAACTAGTAAAATAATCACTGATATGTGAAGAATTAACCCACAAAAGGGCTTAACAAAATTCTAAGTATAGTATAAGAAATAGAGCTTACTCTATAACTGACTTTGTATTTGGATTCAACTTATAAACTAAATTGGATCTTCTAATTTGAGGACTTTAAAGATAGAACAAAGCTAAAATCAAAACATAAGAAATGTTTCTTAATGTCTCTAGTAACTCTCAGTAAAATTAAATTTCATTTGAAAATATAAATCTTGAGTTATACTCAAAGGAGTATGATAGGGTCAGTCTACCCTGCAACAGAAACATAATTGAATTGAAATGGTCACTAAGTTTTCTATAGATTGAATTCTAAGTTAAATTTTGGATATGTTGTAGATATATATGTCTAGTTTAAAATACAAAAGGAATAAGATTATTTGGATTAGTAAATCATGAGAAATGACAGAAACAAAGTAACAAGGTCAAGTGATATAATTAGACAATAAATAAATATGTAATGTTTCAAAATTATCAATTGTAAACTAATGAATTCTATATATATGTAAGCAATGAATAATGATTATTGAGAATAATGGATATTGAATTGAATATGATTATTTAATATGAATCCAAATTGAGAATTTATTGAATTGCTATAAAGCAAACAATGTGAATTAAATATATTCTTCTAGGCCATTCGACCAATATTTGAGAACTGAATATAAACGTACCTTAACTTGTTATATGTGCATATATGTGTTATTGTATATATATTAACTTGTATTGATATTATAAAATTGATATGTCTTAGATATAAATGTAGTAGTATTAAAATTAGAGATAGAATAAGTAAGTTGACAAGGTATTTAATGATCTTTAATTGAATGATATAAAGGGTATGGTTTGATGTATAACCTAAAAGAAAAAGATAAGGAAGATGTTCCGGATACTGAGGAGTATCATTTCAAATTGTTTTAAGAGCTTGTGTTAAGAGCTAAGGAAGTCAAGATGAGTACTTTGAAAATCTTATGTTTCTTTAATGAAACCAATCTATCCAAGAAATCTTTTCAATGAGGCTTTCGGCCTACTTACTGCTATTTGACTACGAGTAATAAAACTGTACTCAAATCAAACATTGTAAAAGAGCCTACCTTCTACGTGTTAATCTCCTCATTATAATGAATCCTTTCTTGAGCCAATGCATTTCATTTGGAAACTTAGTGTACCCTGATTGATAAACCATTCTTATAACTATGTTCCTTTGAGAATCCATTTGATCTATTCATATGAATTCCAGTGTTCCTACAATTGATAATATTTCATTGAATCTTATAATGATTCATTACTGTGTATTGTTGATTCATAATATCAAAATGCTTGCATTACTTGATCAAAATAATCTTATTGTATTCCTGAAAGCAGAAATCCTCATTAGATGTGGGGTAACACATCAATCATGTGCACATGGTAAAGCCTGCGAGTAGGGCGAACTTACCCAACCTTAGCTAGGAAGGGTGGTCCTAGTCGTGAGATTTGATCAATCTCATGCCATTGATACTGTATGAGTGAGCGAGGCTTAGACTGCCACTCTAATGTTTACAAGTGGGAAGCATACCGCTTCCAAGAATTTTGATTTCTACTAAAATGGTATTATTGGACTCAAACCATTACTGATTGTTATGAAACTTTCCCTTCACATTGATACAATGAAACCCTATTAATTCTATTGATAAACATGTACTCATACATTATTTCATTTTTATTGTTAAGTACTCATTGAGCTTCTCTCACATCCCCCATAGTATATTACTTTCAGGTCCAGTAGCATACTCAACAAGTGGATCTTAAGTATCAATCTCCGCTTGGGATTACTTTGCTGAATGTATGATGATCATAACTTGATTCTTGGGTTATAACATTTAGAGCTCCATGGATTAATATGATTTTAGTATTGTGGTAATTGGTTAAATTGAATATTTCATACAAGTCAAAAATTGTAATGTGATATGTTATAACATATTTTAGTAATTAATATCTTGTACAGTAACATGTTGATTGATGATGAGAAACATCATTGTATGGATAGTATACAAGTGGTATATGTTAAGTATATCAGAATTACATTGGTATATGTTGAGTATACATTTTGTATATATGAGGCATTTGATACTGTTAATGCAAGTTGAGAATTTTAGGATTATGAATAATGTTTGTTAAGTGAATTATATTATGGAATGAGGGGTTTTACGGGTTATTGGTACCCTTAAGGTTACCCATTCCCTAGGACCATCACACCTTCGAAGGTGGGGTGTGACACATTTATATAGTAATTTCTTCATATCTAGCTAATTTCCTACAATAATATTTATATTTTTCATAGCTCAAGGTCATCAAAACTCATCTCTATGCTTCTTGTACCATAAATTCTTATTTATTTCATACTGTACAATTAAAATTTTAATTAACTAAATTCAATGAAAAATCAAATGACTTGAAGCTTACCTCAAGAATTCCTTTTTACTCTTTAGCTACCAACTCACTATAGAAAGGAACGAGGAAAGAATCTTGCTTGCTTCCTTGAATCTCTCTTGTAACCTTATGTTTAATCTTGGTATTTGGAAGAAATCTTGGTTAAATTGAAGAAATTTCTTGTTGAATGGTGATAGAAATGGAAAACTCAAGGTTAGAGAGAAGATATTAGAGCTTAAAAGTGTCTGGAAGGCTTTAGAAAATGGTAGAAATGAGATTGAGGGGTTTATATATTAAAAACACCGACTTACTGTTCACGTCTGTCCTCAGGTAGTAACAGGCATTACTCTCATCATTTCAACAAACCAAAAATTAGACAGAAGTAAAATTCACGATGGTGAGCAATTTGTCATGAGGGTGATAGATCTGTCACAGGAGTGAGTCTTATATCTCAACTCCAACTTTTCAAATTCACTCCAATCTTCTCAAATCAACATTTAATTGAAATATACACCTTATCATCCCTGTACCACTTGCTTACCCTCTTAAAACCATTACAAATCAAGTTTTTATTATCCTATAATACTTAGAACAATGAATTCTAAAATTAATCACATATATTCAATGTTAAACCAAGAAACATATAAGTCTAACCATCCGCACTCATGCAATACTAATAAACCTTATAAACTTATGCAGTTCCTCAATTCTCATAAGCCAATTTCCAACTTTAATATCCCAATTAATACTTAGTCTTCATTTTCTTGCACCCATTCACCAACCATGAAATTTAAAAATCAAAATCATGAACTTATATTTATATAAACATTATATAAAGATAGTAATTAATCCTTAATAGATAATTATTTCATTAAGCTCTTTCCACTACACATATAAACATCAAGTTTAATTTCATCCATCAAATTATCTCTCTAACTTAACATATTTCAAACTCTTAGATTAACCATTTAACTTCACTCTTAATTCACCCAATACCCTAAAATCGAACTTATTAACTCGTTTCATAAATACATATTCATCTTCTAATAATCTTCAGTCTAGCCTCATCACGGAACTTCTTACCATGGTCTTCTTCATTGTCTTCCATAATAGTCCTTCTTATCATCCCACCATCTCATCCTTACTATAACAATCATCTATGCTCACTAATGTTTAGGGTATTACAAAATATAACCTTAGAAACATTGTCAGAACAATTTAATTATAAAATAAAACATCAAAAATTTAGTTTTAACAACTTTTTATTTAAGAACTTTTGATACATTTAACTTTATTTTTCAATAACAGTTACAAGTTTCTAGGTGTTTGAGACGAGGAGCTAGTTAGTGTAAAAGTAATTTTAAAATTAAATATATTTTAATTTTTTTTATAATTGAGAAATAAAAATGAAAAATATGTTATAAATCGACTTATTAGCACAGTTGATCGAAGACAATAACAAGAAATTGTAATACTTCGAATTTCAATGAACGGTGAGGACTGCTAGAGTTAAGATGTGAGAGTGTTATGGTAGGAGAAAAGGTTGTTTTTAGTAAGGGTAAAAGAGGACGATGATAAGAAGATTAAAGATGAGGTTATGAGTGTTAGTGTAAGTGCGAGATAATAGTATAAGATGAGTATAAGTGTATAAGATTAATATAAATGTTCAATAAATGAAGTGTAATGATTGTTTAAATATGAGATGTAAATTAAAGAGTTATTTAAATATATAATTGTATGAGTGAGTGAGTGTGTTGTGTATATGGTTTAGTTTGCAATTGAGCTTGGATATTTAAGGAACAGACTAAGTTCAATGAGTTAAGAGGAAATACGAGCATACATGATTTGAATTATGTGGTTATAACACAAGCTATACGAGAATGAATTTAAAGATTTGATTGTTCCTTAGTATTGTATGATGATATGCGTTTCCTAATGATTAGATGGCATGATCCCTAACTAGAGAAAAACCTTAGACAAGTGATTGTTAGTGGAGAAATTCATGAAACATTAAAGTTTTGTTAAGTTATGGTTATTGTAAATTATGATTGTTTTGATTTTAGGATGAGTTGAAAGTTGATTTGAGGAGAGGTTTGAGGCTTCAAAGATCACTAATAAATGACTTAAGGGTGTAAGGAAATGGATTTAAGAATGATTATAGTGTGAGTCAGGCAATTTGAATGATTCAGTGAAAGATAGATTGTCAAGTGTTCTAGATTGTTGTTTCTGTAGGAAGTCTAAGATTGTCCATTAGTTTTGTTAACCATAGAGGATGAATTGGTAAAAGTGTTCAACATGAGAAATGTTCATTTATATGTAAACTAATTGAATTTAAAGCAGTTTTTCAATTTAACATGTACATTTTGAGATATAGTGAAAATTGTGGAGACTGTTCAGTCTAAACTTGCACAAAATAAGGTCAAGATTTGAAAATTCATCATAAATTGTATAATGTATATTTTGAGTTGAAGTTTGTATATGTTATAGGTTTATATGTCTAGTTTAAGTATAAAAAATAATCAAGTCATTTGGATAAGTGTAGCAAGAATTATTGTAAAATAAGTATAGAAAGGTTCTGAAAAATAGTACATGGCCGTGTAGAACAAAACGGGTCTGTCCAAAATTTTTGTTCTGTCAAATTTGAGCAATTAATTCCCCCAACTACTCCTTAGTATATAAATACAACCAAACCACCTTAAATTTGAGCGTAAGCTTCTCTATTTCTTCATCTTCTTCATCTTTCCTCTTTCTTTTTCACTTCTAAACATTTATATCATAAATCTTTCCAAAATTCTTCAAGAAAACTGAAATTGGGCTTTGTGTTTGAATATTATCCACCTAATTCAAGTAATAAGTTAAGAACTATCTAAGTTTCCTTTATTGATTATGAGTTAAGTTTGAGTATGAATCGAGTTATAAATTTAGTTTTTAAGTCAAGATTTGATGAGTAGATATGTATATATATAAGTGATTTATTAGCTTATTTATGTTTTTTAGTCTATGATTAATGATAAGATAGTAACTATAGGAAAGTTAGAATCATATTTGAGTTTAAGTTGAAATTTAGCTATTTGATAAAGTTATTGTAATTGCAAGTTGATATTAGATGTTAAATAAGTTCATTTATGTGTAATATGTTGATTGTAGAAGTTAGAGGAAATCAAGAAGGAAATGAAGAGCATGAATATTACCACCCCTTTTGCTTGATGTGAAGGAAGAATTTGAAAGAATAGAGGTGTTTTGTGATGGTTAGTGATTATTATACTATTATGTTTATGATAGAAACCATGAAATTTCTAAAGTCCAATTTATTGATATGAAACCCTAAATTGCTATTGATGATATGTCATGCTATTATGCAATTACAATCATTGATATTGAATTATATACACATTGTGACCTTATTATGCTTATATACACAAGAATCATGATTATTGTTTCATGAACCCAAGAAAAATCACATTGTTCATTGATGATAATTGCCATGTTCCATGATTATGAAACCAAAGCAGAAATCCCCTAACTAATGTGGGGTAATACATTAGATATTGAACACAATATATGTCACATCCCACTTTTGGAATGGACGGTCCTAGGGCATGGGTAGGCATACACCACCGAAAACCCGTAAAACCCAACTCTTTTAGAAAAACCAATGTAATTCCGGCGGAATACCGGCAGTACATTCATATCTCCCCAAGATCAAACCTGCAGTGAAAATAGAACACTCCCAATATTACCACCTTATATCCTTAACTTGGTTCTACCTTTAAGATTGTTCAACTTAAGGGTTAATATTAGGAATTCTGCTAATTCTAATACTTTATCACAACCTAGAAATTTCTATATATCTCCCAACGTACATGGAATTAGTTCCAAAACTTTTACATAATCTACAATACATATCAAGGTACATTTCTTATGTTTTAACCATCTTTGAATTCCAAACTTAAGATACTCAAAACTGACCTCAAACTTTCTGAATTCTCAGGGTAGGTCTGCAGGATGTAGTTTCCTTTTTCATTTCATATCTCTAAAACTAGTAAGAATTAGCTTAAACTTCCTTCTAGTAAAATAAACTAAATACATAAAGATACAATTTTTATGTTTTGACTTTCTTCAAATTCGAGCTCTAAGTGACTAAATTTTTCCTCTCAAGTTTCAGGACTTTCTAAATCCTAAACTGTCTTCCTTAGTTCCTTGCTTTCTTCACTTCCTTCTTTCATTTCTTACTTCTTTTTACTAGAACTACCCTAGTTAAGTCTTTCCCCCTCATCAATTCATTTTCCTTCACCTACAAAATCTCTTTTCTCATTCACACATCAACCAAACATAGCCACCCAATCTTCATCATCACATAACCAACACTATCACCAACACAACACAACACACATATACATATATGCTTGGAAAATTATTTAATTCTTTCACTTACCTTAAAGAATTTCCCTCTTCTTCTTCTTCTTCTTGCTCTCTCTTTTTCTTTCTCTCTTTCTTTTGCCTTAGAAGATTTTTAGAGAAATGAAGACAACATGAACTTGTCTTCCACTCTTCTCCTTTTTATATTTTTTAATTTCTTTTTGATTTATTTTTGCTATTTTGAATTTTGGCAATATATTTTTCCTTTGATGGCCATCATATGGCCGGCCATTTGACACCTAATTTTTTTTTAGTCAAAAGTCATAATTATCTTTCTTTAAGACAAATTACCATTTTGCCCCCTTTTGTAATCAAAGTTTTTCTATCCTTCCTAATTCAAGTCTACAAGTATTTTTAGTCTCTAATTTAGGGTTCTAATATTATTTTTAGAGAATTCCATAATAATTTTTCTTAAGTTAAAATTTCTAAAAAATCCTACAAGTCATTAGCCTACCGATATCGCATATACTAACCCAATTTCTTAATTGCGCACCACGTAATTTTGTAAATTCTTAATTTCCTAGTCCTAGGTTTCTAGTGATCTATTAAAGTCCTGGGGTGTTACACTCTTCCCCCCTTAAAGAAAATTCATCCTGAATTTTATAATTCCTAACGTACCTTTATTCTTGGAAAAGTTGAGGATATCGCTGCTGCATTTGCTCTTCACTCTCCCATATACACTCTTCCATTGTATGTTTTCGCCACAATACCTTAACCATAATTATCTTCTTGTTCTGCAGGGTTCTAATATCTCGATCCACAATCGCAATTGGTGTTTCTTCATAAGTTAGATCTTGATCCACCTCGACCTCTTGTGATTGTAGCACATGTGAAGGATCTGGAATGTACTTGGGTAGCATAGATACATGAAACACTGGGTGTACATGGGTCATACCGGGTGGTAGAGCTAATCGATATGATACATTACCCACTCGATCCAGAATTTTGAATGGTCCAATAAATCTTGGTTCAAGTTTCCCTTTCTTTCCAAATCTCATAACTCCTTTTATTGGAGATACCTTCAGAAAAACATGATCCCCAACTACAAAGCTTATATCTTTCCTTTTCGGATCAGCATAGCTCTTTTGCCTGCTAAAGGCAGTTCTCAATCTTTCTCTGATGATAGGCACTTTTTCCATCGTCTCCCGAATTAGATCTGGTGCCTCTATATGCTTTTCCCCTACTTCCATCCAGCAGATGGGTGATCTACATTTCCTTCCATACAAAGCTTCATATGGTGCCATTCTAATGGTAGAGTGGTAGCTATTGTTATAAACAAACTCTATTAAAGGAAGATATCGATCCTAGTTGTCTCCGAAATCCATAACACACATCCTCAGCATATCTTTCAGTGTTTGAATGGTACGTTCTGATTGACCATCAGTTTGCAGATGGAAAGCGGTACTGAAATCTAATTGAGTTCCCAAAGCTTCTTGAAGTTTTTGCCAGAATCGAGAAGTAAATTGAGGACCTCTATTTGAAATAATAGTTACTGGCACGCCGTGGAGACCAACTATTTCTTCGAGATATATTTGAGCATATTAAGCTACTGTATATGTAGTCTTCACCTTTAGAAAGTGAGCAGTCTTCGTTAATTGATCAACGATTACCCACACTGAATCATATCCCCCGGAAGTTCTTGGTAATCCCACGACAAAATCCATAGCTATTCGTTCCCATTTCCATTCAGGCAATTCAATCTCTTATAGAAATCCTGATGGCTTTTGGTGTTCAAACTTCACTTGCTGACAGGTAAGACATAAAGCCATAAACTTTACTACCTTTTTCTTCATGCCCAGCCCCCGGAAAACACTTTTAAGATCATGATACATTTTAGTGGCACTAGGATGTATATTATAGGGAGCATAATGCGTTTCTTTCAAAATTTTCTCTCGTAGCTCATTCACATCTGGTACATATAATCGGTCTCCATACATCAAGACTCCATTCTCAAGTTTAAACTCCGTTATCTGCGCAGCTTTCACCTTTTCGATCAGACTTACAAAGTGAGGATCTTGGTTTTGAGAGTTTTTAACTTCTTCTCTGAAGGCAGACTTCACATGAAACTGTGCAATCAACCACTGTGTTGGTGAGATCTCTAACTTCAACCCTTGACTAATTAAAATTTTCAACTCCTTTATCAGTGGTCTCTTTGTTATAGCAATATATGATAAGCTTCCCATTGATTTTCGACTTAACGCATCTACTACCACATTAGCTTTCCCTGGGTGATATAAAATCTTGCAGTCGTAATCTTTTAATAATT
>CATKHJ010397156.1:0-10187 GCA_949750685.1 Vernicia montana | reverse complement strand
TGTACTCACCTTAAGCTCCTATGCTCCAATTTAACACAAACATAAATGATGATCACCCAATTCTTCTTGTTCCTTGTCTTTGGGTTCTACAAGAACCATTACCAATTAATCACAATTAGATCATCATTTCCTAACTCATCTATAAAACCTTGAAAGATTCTAATCTCATATTTCTAGTTATATACTTAAAACACAATCACACATTGAACACAATCAACAATTCAATAATCATAATCATGCTATCACTTATTAGGTCAATAGACCTTGGACTAATGTCTAATTCATCTTAATTACAATCCACATTGATCATTTATATAACCATTAACATGCTAAAGATTGAATTAAAAACATGTTAGAGAAGCACAACGGATACGCCCAGAGGATACGCCTGTATCCTCTGCCCGTATCCTAAGGTAGCCAGGCAGTAGCAAGTATACGCCCAGCAACACGGGCGTATCCCTGCCTGTATTCTTCCTCTGACTCACAGAATGAATGATAAGCCTAGCAACATGGGCGTATCCTTCATTCTGAACAGGTTTTCTTGAGAAAACCCTCAAATCATCAAGGAAGAACACACTCAAATGCATACAAAACCAAATCATTATCTCATATGTAATATATGCAAAGAAAAACTCATTTTATCACTTAAAAGTTAGATCAAACAAGTAAATCTTTGAATCCCATCTTTGATTAAACTCATACTTTACCAAAATGAGGTTGACCACTGCCATTCAAAGGGGAACTTGACCAAACTAGAGTCCATGAGCCGATATTCCATAATTCAAATTATTTGATAATGTTTTCCATAGATAACATCTCTTCATACACATGTTTCTTTCTCATTCTTAACATGCATCTCTTCGTTCAATTATGAAAACGACTGCGACAAGGTCTGAATATTACACATGTTACTGATCGGCCCTTTTAGGTTTTCCAATCAGTTATTTTCACTCACATCCCTAACTTTTGCCTAGGTAATAATTGGGGAACACCTAGTGGGACTACTTTTCTCATTCTTTCTTTTCTTTTAAGGGATGTTGTTTGGCAAATGCTTTGTCCCCAAGGAGTTCAACTACTAAGGATGATGGACCTTTGGTTGCATCTTGGTTCTTTCCTAAGAAAAGAAGGTGTTTAGCAGACTTTTGGTTCAATTGGATCTTTGTTTCTTGACGGCTAAGTTCTTATGAAATAAGCAAATAATCCCCTTTGGTCTTGGATTTTCAAGCTTTCAAGAAAAGAAGGGTATATGCCTTATCTGGTGTTTTAGGGTCTATGGTTTTGGCTTTACAGAGGTTTAACCCTACTCAAAGGCTGCCACATTAATCAAATTGGTTTTTCAACATTCCAACTAAGGGCAGTTGGCCTTCTATTGCTAAGGATGCTCTAAGGATGGTCCATTTGAGGTGGTATTGAACCCGGGGTGGGTAAGGGCAGGGTATGCCTCAACATCTCTCTTTTTTGTTTTTCTCTCATTCTTGCTTTGGTTTGTTTTCTTTTTTGCTTTTGCTTTTCTCACTCTCCCATTAGATGTAATATTGTGCCCTCGGTCGTAGTTATAATCAAATTTGAACTTAAAGACATAAGCCAGTATAATCCAAAAAACATATTCAAAAATTAATCTTATTATGAAAACAAAATCAAACAATTTATTATTCATAACAAATAAAGTAGGTAGAAACATCAATTTGCTTGACTCATATCATTCTCTGTAGATTGTCCCAGTGTCGATTAAGTCCTGAACCTTGTGCTGCAAGGTGATATAGTTGTCAGTATTATGACCAGCTCTCTGATGATAAGTGCAGTATAGATCAGTCCTGAAGTTTCTCAGCAAAGGATCAGGTAGAGGCTTTGGATCCAAAGGCTGAAGTAAACCATCCTCTTTTAGGTCTTCAAAGACACTTGACAATGGCTCACTTACATGGGTGAACTCCCTTTGCAGTGTGGCTTGACTTGCCTTGAAAGGATGAGGCCTAGTAGACTAAATAAAGAGGTTCGATGAGCCCTTCCCCTTACCCACTTCATTAGTTTGATTATCTTCATAGTCCAACTGCTCTAACTATAGACCCATGTCAAAGAGGTCTTCAAAGGTGTTCAAAAGTACAACAGACAGCCTATTATAAAAGGCAGGCAAAGATCCTTTCATAATAAGGCGCACCTATTCCTTTTTGTTAAGTTTTTATATAAATTTGGGAGAACCAACCTTAAAAGTTAGCTTATTATAGTTGGAGAGTCCATTTATATATTAATCATTTAATATGTTTGTATTTAATCAATATGGGATATTTTTCCATATAATATTCTTAACAGTCCCCCTCAAGTAGCAACTGAGCAAAGACAATTTTTTATTAAACCCAGTTGACACTTGCAAATTTATGATATGGACTGGGCCAATTTAAATAACACCCAATACTAGGTGAAAGATTTGAAAGTCCAAGGGAAACCTATACCAGACTAAGAACAAATTTTGAAACCCGAGGATAACCCATACTGGGCCAAGAAAGTGAATTGAAACCAGTCTGAATTATGATATAATGGGGTGATGCAAGGATCGATTATACTTTGATACCATAAAGGATCTTCTTTGGACTGAAAAATATTATTTATTGATGATTCTACAATACAAAAATAGAGAATCCTTTTCAGAGAAATTAAAAAGATTAAAACAGGAAGTTAATCTCTAATTAGTAACAGAATAGGAAACAAATCTATACAGCTAGCACCTAATCTGCTACCCATAATTTCAGAGATTTCCAACACTTTTCAGTGGGACAGTTGGTCATCTTTGCTGCCTTTTCCCTCCATCTCATCACATAATCAAAAAAGGACTCATCCGATTTTTGCCTTGTCGTCTCCAAGTCTCTAAGGGTTATCTCGAGCAATGTGTTATAGCCATATTGGGCTACAAAGCTTTCTGGCAACAAGTCCCAATCCTTTTGTTTACTCCTGTCCAGATCATAGTACCATTTCACTACAGCTTCTTCCAAATAAGTTGGAAAAAGCTGCAGGATTTGCTACTCAATAGCTCCAGTGGTACTCATTAGTGTGGCATACATTTTCAAGTGAATGTTTGGATCACATGTCCCATTGAATTTAGTCATACTAGGCACCTTGAATCGGTTGAGCAGCTTGTCAGCATCATCAATGGTAAGAGCACTTAGGGCCTCAATCTTGTCAAAGCCTTTTCCTTTCAATAGCTTCTCGATGCGGTTCATCTGACTCTTAAGTTCCTCATTTTTCTTTTTTTGAAGATAGTCATCCATATCATTAAATACATCATCAATATTCAGATTCCCAATTCCCCGATTCAGAGCATTGATTTGTTGCCCATTATTAACCATAGTAACAGGTCCAGCAACATTGCCTTGATTTTCAGGGTTGGCGGGTGAAGGAACACGCCCATTCATGATCGTGGGTGCCAAGCTAGTCTCTAAAACCCATTTGATAGCAGCTTCCAAGTTCTGGGGGTCGTTGTTGTTGGCCATTTGAGCTTTGGTCTTGCAGGTTCTCTTTCAATTGATTCTTTGAAGCTTTTTACTTAACAGTCTCGACTTGAGAAGGCTATGACTGCAAAAGTACATGTATTAGACTCACAAATGCATGAACTATATAAAATGCATGAGATAGATGCACGTTAATGATGTCATGAAGTATGTATCTAATGTATGACTTTTCCTATGAATCATAAATAGCCTTTCTTCATTTCTTTGCTGTTGTCCAAGGTGCTTCAATTGCCCATTCAAATTTGAGATTCATCTGTCTCTTTTGCTTTGTCTTCCTTTGCATTTCTCTTTTTTCTTCCTCTAACTTTTGCCTAAGGAACCTGATTTTGGATCCTTAGCGAGGATATCATCTTTTTTATTTTCCTATTTCATCTAACTTTTGCCTAAGGAGCCAGGTGATGGACCCTTAGAAAGGATACTATTCATATTTTTTTCAATCTATATTTTTTTTTATTCATTTTCTGTTTTTCATTCAAGCAAAATGAGACTAGAAATCCGATTGAACTTTTATTCATAAAAATTAGTCCAATTACATAATAAGGATTTAAAAGAGATAACCACATTTAGGACAAGTCATCCTTTCCAAAGGCACTTCAAACTCATGATGAGGGCAATTGACTCTGGAGCTCTTCAACTCAGGCCTTCAACTGTACGGCTTCTTCAAGGATCTTTCTAATTATGACTTTGGCCTTCTTCGATATCCCAGTGCTTTTTCAAGCTTGACATCAATTTCTCGGACTATTGTAGTCGTTTCTTGACTCAACTTGTCAATTGTCATGCTACTGTAGGGCTTCTTACAAGCTCAGGACTCATATTCATACCTTAGGACCTCAGAATCAAGATTAACCCTCTTCCTAATCATCTTGGATTCAAGGTCAATGGCTTCGAGTTCAACTTCGGTAACAACATCTTTAGGTTCGTTAAGCAAGGCCAAATCCTCTTCATTCGAGTCTCGGATGATTTTTTCACTTGACGAGGCCATTTTGATTCATAGAAAAAGTCATCCTTAGATGGCTGTAAGGTTATAATGATGCGATGCAATGCAAAACTAATGCAATACCTCCACATATATCTTTCTTGAAAAACTTATAACCTAAGAACACCTCTGAACTAAATAAAGCCACTTCTTTAGCTTTTGCCCCCTGATTTGGCTTTCATTTTGAACACTTGTTATTAGTTAGCCTTTGCAAGTTTTCTAGCTAACTATTTTCTCTTTCTTACCCTTAACATTTGCCTAGGGACTCATTATGAGACTCCTAGCATCATTTTCATATATATATATATATATATATATATATATATTATCATCATTTTGTTTTTCGTCTTACAACTCACTTCAAGTGTTCAAAAGCTAAGGCCATGCTTTATTTCATCATAAAGAGTTTTACAAATAAAGGACATTACAAATGTAAAACTATTTTATTCTAGTAATTGGGCCTAAACTTCATCTTCAATGGGGGGCTTCATGCGTCGGGCCTCATGGTTGAGATAGAAAATTCTCCATTGACAATCAGATTTGGGATTTCATGCCTTAAGTGGCGACACTTGTCGATGTCATATCTCGAGACTTGGTGAAAGTGACAATAGGCATTGGCATTGAATCCTTTCGACAATGGATTTGGCAATGGTGTTGGGCCTATGGGGTGTAACAAGCCTTCCCTTTCCAGCTCTTCAAAGATCTTGGACATGGATTATCCCAGGCTTGTGAATTCCCTTTTGTTGCTTATTGGGCTAAGTTGCCCCCTAACCTTGGGCTCTTCCACTTGTTTAGACGATCCTCTCAGACTATCCATGATGGTTTGATTAATCTCAGTTTTGATCTCATCCATCATATGGTCCATCTCATATCTAACCACTTTTCTAATAGTAGCTTGAACTTCCTCCCTCATTGGCTCAACTCTGATCTCACTATCCTTTTAAAGGTTTGATCTCTTTCAAAAGAGTACATAGGTTTAGTTCCAATTCTAGATATAGTGGAGATCCTAAATGGCTGCAAATAAAATGTGGATTAGTATGATGCTTATGTTTCCTAAATGATGCATGAATGGTTAGACAAACAAACAAATAATCAAACACATACGCAAGTAGAAATAGTAAACCTTCCAACCTTATTCCACATATTGGTCTTAGTCATTCTTCCCTAAGATTTTGGTCTTGGCCTGAATGATCCAACATGGGGACCACAAGCCCGCATCATACATATACTCTCAAATTTAAGAAAGGCATAGCGCAGATCAAGCTATGGCCCAAGCCTATTAGGCATTTCAACTTTTCAATCCAACAAGGATATTGGTCTTAGGCTCATACATGCATAAGACACATTTGGAAATCTTAGGGGAAACTTACTAAGTCATTACATTGGTTGACTTTAAGGCTTACGGCTTTCGCTCCAACAAGCGAGAAATCAAAGGCTCATACTTTTTCCTATAAGGTACAAATAATATACTTGCTCGCAGGCTCGCACTCCCTTAAATGGTACTTTGATATACTTGCCACAAGAAATCATTTTATACCTAAAAGCATAGCAAAATGGGCCCAAACTTCCCAAAGGGTAAGATAATATACTTGCCAAAAGGCTCATACTCCCCAATGGTACTTTAATATACTAGCCCAAGTCTTTATACTTAAAGATACGTGCTTGTGAGTAGTAACACTGATTGGGGCTCCCAAAGGTCGAGTGGAGCAAAAAATCCCTTCCTCAATATTATCAAAGGTTCTAGGCTCCCATCAAAAGGGTTGCAAATGTGCAAAGTGTTATGATGCAAGCTCAACTAACCAGAATAAAATTTGCATTAAAAAGACAAAAATCAGAATCAAATTCTTCTTATCCCTAATGGAGTTGCCACTATCGTGACCAAGTTTCTGGCCCCGGGTGGATGGACTTTGCACTGCTTTTCAATAGAACATTAGGATATTAAAGCAAAGAGAGGGAGCCCAAGATAGAGAATGGAGTCGCCACCTAGTTTTTAAAAACTAGGAAAATTGTGACTAGGATCCCTAGCTTATTATCTAATCACTTTATTCAAAGATTCTGGGTAAGAAATTTAAGTACTATACTAGGAAGGTGTTAGGCACCCAGGTCGTCCAGCTGTGAGGCTGGCTTCCACTGTTTAGTCCCGTTAATGCATGCATTCATCAAGTTATTTGGGCTATTATAACATTATAGTTATTTGCATAACATCGATTAAACCACATCATATGGTGCGTTATTTAACATTTCAGCATGCCTCAAACAATTAACCATATTAGTGCTTTGAATTTACCGAATTATCATGCCTTAGCCATATTGGTGGGTTTCTCACATGCCGCATGCCATCCTAGTTCATTTACAACCTTAACATGCTTTGGATTTCTACCAATTTGATTCAACAATAAACATGCTAGCATAGAACACGTAGATAATTAAAGTGCAAACAAAATAACCTAAACATGCATACTAGCTAATTAATCAAATTGTTCAATCCTAGGTTTAACATGTAATTCTAAGTCATTGGATCATTTTAGGTTGATTTCATGCATAAAACCTTTAATTACCAAATAGCATATATGTGACCAAACATTCAATTTCTAAGTCTAGATTAAGGTAAAATTAAAGGAGAGGGGGAAATTTAATTACAACCCTTGCAAAATAATCGAAATTAAAAGAAATAATCTTAGTTTAACTAAGGTAGTAGATTCAAGGCCAAATTTTGGATTGCAAATGGCCAAACTGGGTTATCAAGCCTTCATAAAATCTGTAGCTTTGTCTCTTATCTTTTTAACTCATCTTGAATCATCCAATTCCGAGGTCTGTAACTCAAGTTATGGCCAAAATACTAGAGGCTATCAAGGGAGTGCACCCATGGTTGGGCGCGTGCCTAGGGCATGCGTCCATTGCTGGGTTTCCAGCTCCACTTTCGTCTTTTCTCCCATATTTCATCCAATATCTATTTTCCTATCAATTTCCTCCGACTAGGCATTCTGAGGATGACCTCCAAAGGTTAGAAAACACAAAAACAAACTCTAAAACATACAAAAATGGAATCGAATGAAAGAAATCAATGGAAACATGCCAAGAACACCAAAAAGCAAGAAGTTGCAATTAAATCAAAATTAAACTAATTCTAAGCATGCAATTAATTCTAAAATTCAATTAAATAGTAAAGAAATATCCTAGATGGCATAAACTACTAAATTTAAATAAAGAATCAAGTCATCAAATAACAATTAATTAAACAAATAAATAGAAAAGAAAAACATATGAACACACATTAATATAATAGGATTAGAAATTGATTAAGAGGTCATCTTAACCCCTTTCCTTTCATTATAATTAAATATACAGAAATATAAAACAAAAACAAAAGATGAAAAACAAAAGATTCAACATAGAATTTAAAACAAATAATATGATGAACATAATAAATAAGAAATAACGTATTTTACATGAATAGCATGATTAATACCAAATTAATGGAAATAGGAGAAAGGCTTGAATAAGAACAAGTCTTAATCCCTTTTTTCTCACGTGAATTAACAAGAATAATAATTAAATGATGGAAATATGCATTAAACAAAAGATTAAATATGCTAAAGAAAATAAGAATATGAAGAACACCAAATGATGCAAATAATTAAATTAAATGGAAGTTGAATGAGGAATTAATTAAGAACTGGTCTTAATTGATTCCCATTCACCCAAGATAATTAATGCATCAAATTAAACAATATAAACATAAGATTAAATATGAAATTAAGATGGATAAGATGATAAACATGGTGAATATAATAAGATTGAAATAAAGCAAATAAAGAATGATTAAATTAAAAATCCTCCTTTAAACTACCTATCCCTTACCTAAATTAAACCTATTGAACAATTTGATGCAATGGGAGTCTTTGGTAGGTGAGGATTTAGCCCTCAGGCGAACAGATTAAACCATACCTTTTCTTGTTCTTGCTTGAATGATGATTCACAATAGTTCTTAGGTTCTTGTGTTTGAATTTCTTTTTTCTTTATTCTTTTTTTTAGAAATGATCTTTAGAAGAGTTAAGAGAAAGTTTTAGAAATTCCTAGAAGAAGTAGTTTTTTAGATTAGAAAGATAATGGCCTCCTAGAATGAAGAAAATAATGAATTTATATGATATTTTGGTTGTTAGGATTTTTCAATTGATTTTTCTTTATTTTTTATCATTTTTAATTAAAATATATTTTAAAAGCCTTTTGATCCTTTTCAATCCTCTATTTTTAAACAAAATTCATTTTAAACCTCCAAACTTCAAAATTTTAACACATTAAAACCAAATAAATCCAATAGAACTTCAAATCAAATCATTTTCAATTAAGTCCAAAAATTCTTTCAATTTAACCCAAAAACCAAATTGTGAACTAATATCCAAGCAAAAGCAAACCATTTCTCATTATCGGGCTCCAAGGTCGAAAATTAAACATTCACATAAAGATTTCATATCAAGAAGAACTTTATTGCATAGGACCATAACTTCGATTGCTCAGAGGAACGAATCCCATCTTGGCTGATCATTTGCCTTATTATATAACTAGCTAAGGCCACCACATGCTATATGCCAGTGTGTGGCTAGCCCCGTAATGTAAGCAGTAACAAACCTTAACCACCTATATATGAGACGATGTATCACCTCAAATCAAAGGACTATATACACCATTATGACCTGGAAGATTTTAGATTGACTGATAGTAAAATCCCATGTCATCATCATCCAGCGCCACAGTTAGATCACTTATTCAATAAGTATTCATATGTTTATCTTGACATCCAGTCAAGTGGATTATGAATCACCACTTATATACCATTAGTAATTCGTACTAACTAAGAAGATAAACAGAGGTGATAGTCTTCCAGAACTAATACGACCTAAGCGAAGAGTCCTACAACCATGAACAGATTAAAGCACTTGTACTAGAATGAACTGTCACCTCATTCTCCATACTGAAAATAGTTTACTTAACAAGTATTTAAGGACAATATTCTAAATAAAAGAAAGAACACCATGAATAAAGAACACATTTTATTATCGTTATAAGAATTAAGTTACAAATACATATGTACAAGTATGGCTCTTAGGGCATACTATACTAACACCTTTGCCTATATATATGTAGCCATGCGAATCGCAACAAGCTCTCTTCATTCTTCAACCATATCTAGGTTTAGCCTCATCTCCTTTTCATTGATCTCTGAGTTGTAAAATTCTACTCGAAGGCTCAATTATCCAATTTCCAAAGGGATAATGACTTTCGTTCTCCATCATCTAGCGAAAGTTACGACCTTATTTAGTTGTGGAAAACTATATCTATTTTCTAAAAAATAATTCTTAAAAAATTGGAAAACATAATTTATTGTTTAGTTATAAAAATTTTCTAAATAGAAAATTAGAGATGAATTTTCTAACTTTTATAATTTATAACTATATTATGGAAAACTATTTTAAGTAGTTTCCATTTTTGCTCTAATAACCTTGCATATAAAGCAAATAGAAAACACGTTTCGATGTCAAGAGTGTTGGGATTCGAGACCCAATAATATCATTTTTTTTTATTATTTTATTGAATTATTGCTATTTGTTTTCACTGAATTCTCTTCTACTTCCTTTTTTTTTTTTTTTTTTTTGTCATTTATCTTTTTTTTTTTTTTTTTTTTTGAGAATCTAAAATTTCTTTAGACTTGC
>CATKHJ010397141.1:0-15286 GCA_949750685.1 Vernicia montana | reverse complement strand
CTATCTCATAATTATACCATGCTCATGCATTATATATTGTCATCAATATCCGTCATCCATGAAACCCTTTTTTTTCAAAAAGTCAAATCAAAATTTAAATGCCAAATCGAGATTATTCAAAACTAAAAACCTAGTTCTCGAACCCAAACTTGGTTCGAAGATTAGTGATCTTATCATTGAGTAAATTAATCAAAAGATTAATAAAATTAGAGTCAAATTAGGTTTTTCCTTAATTTTTCCATTTAAAATAAATTAGGGTGGCGACTCCCGAATCCTTTTCAAAATCAAATCAATTTTTCGAGACGATAGCCGCTTCCAATCGTGAGCACCGAAACTCGTTCCTTAACCTCCCTTAAAAATCGCTTGCGCCTTTCCTTAAGACAATCAATTTTTTCCCCACGAGCGAGGGGAGGGGCGTTCGGGCGAGGCCTCACACAAAGGAGCTGCTCCGCCAACCACCATCATTCGGCCATCCGACGTCGACACCGCCCATTCCAAGAGAAAGCCCAGCCGCCGATGACTCATCTGGCAGAAGCACGCCGCCGTCTGCCATCGAAGCGAGAGAGAGAGAGAGAGAGAAAGAGAGAGGAGAAAGAAGGGCTGCTCCGCCAACCACCGCCGTCCGACCATCCGACGTCGACACCGCCCATTCCAAGAGGAAGCCTAGCCGCCGATGACTCATTTGGCAAAAGCACGCCGCCATCCGCCATTGAAGCATGGCGCACATGCCGCTTGAAGCGGCTAGAACATCCTCGCCGGTAATACTTCAGGCTATAATTTCGGCCGTTTCTGAGCTCCATTCTCGGCAATTCTTACTTCTTTGGAATCGTCTTATCCCCAGCTTCAATTTGATACCCACCTTGCCAACTATCGTTGACCGGAACGTCAGATCAAAAAATAGCAAAATCAGACATTTTGAGGTGTTTTCCGGCGAAACGGCAGTGGGTAAGGGTACATGGACACTACCATTGAACTCCTCACACTTTGAGCAACCTATTGATACTCTCGGATCGAAATTCTGTTGCCGTTGGAATTTTTCGACTACCGTGTTCCGGCGACCCTAAAATTGACCATGTTCGAACAGTAGCTCTGGCTTGTTAAACCGGGTCCATTGGTATAAATCTCATCTTTTAATTGTATTTAGATAACACATTATGAATTTATTTGTGAGAATTTAGGTATATAAATTATAATGATTTAATTAGCATAAATGGGTAATTAAATTGAATTATATTATTGATTTGATGATTAAGTTGGATTATTAATTGAATGAGGATTTGAAATTATTGGAGATTATTGGAAAGATTAAACAGATGAATTAAGGATTTATTGAATTATTTTAGATGTTAGTTTGGTAAAGAGTAGATAAAATGGCGGATGGGATTAAAATATTGAAGGTCTGGGTTGAACCATTCGATTGTTGAATTGTTGAAAAATTAAAAGTGTTTTATGAAGGAGTTAAGTTTAGTTTTAGTGAAAGTGTTGTCGAAATTTCGTAAATAATTTTAGAAATATATGAGAAATAAATTATATGATTAAATTCGATAAATAACATTATATTCTTAGGAGAATATCGAAGGGGAATTCAAAAGATGGAAGTGTACGTTTAGATAAATTGTAATCTACAATCCAGATAAGTGAAGAATTTAATATTTCAATTAAATTCAAAATTATTAAGATAAATCAAATTTATTTATTATCAAATTTTATTATAATATGTGTATTGGAATATAAATTCCTTTGATAATTCATAAGTATTAATAGTTAATTATTGACATATTTATTACCAAAGTTTATCATAAAATGTTAAAAAATCCAATTAAAAATAAATATGAATTATGTAAGTCTTAATGCAAAATTAATAAAAATTCTTAAAAATTTCAATAAGCATATGTACAAGTTCAAAGCTATATATATATATATATGCAACCTTAAACTCAAAGCTAATCGTTCATACAAATAAGAATCGTATATCCTAAATTATATTATAAAAGATTTAAATGTTCTCATTTTATAATTATAAATAGTAAAAAAAAAAAATACGTCGATCTTCTAAAGCTTGTGAGTATAAGTTCCAAGTATATATATATCGGTATAATTGATATAGAATTTCCATAACTATGTTAAAGAATTAAAAAATATGTGAATTGATATATAAGAATGAATTGATAATTAATGTTCATTTTCATAGGAATTAATTATATTCCTCACTGTGATATGACTATTGTTAAACTATTTAGCCTTGAAAACCATAAGAACCACATAAACGTTTCATATGTACATTGAGTACTCTTGTTTATCCAATTGTGATGATCCTTCTGTAAATATATATGAACCATGAATCTTATATAGATTATCTGAACCATGAAAATCCAACAATGTGAAACAGAGATCCCCGACTGATGTGGGTAATACATTAGACTATGTGCACACAAAAAATTGATATGTGTGATATGGTATAGGGGCACATTCTAAAAAGAATCTCTGTCTCGGGTATGCCAAAAGTGCCTCTACCCCAATTATGTGATATGGGAGCATGTTCATAAATGAACATCTGCTTCGGGTATACTAGAAAAGCCTCTACCCCAAATATATGAGAGCATGCTCACACCAAGAGTCTCTGCTTCAGGTAGGCTCAAAAGAGCCTCTACCCCAATTCATAGAGTAATCTCTGTTACCTCTGATTACAAAACAATCCAAAAATGTCTGAATATTTGTTTATGGCCACCCAGTCAATGGATTCTGAAATTCATGAAGCCATTACTGTACTTGATAATGAGACCTTAAAAGTGAAATGGTCAATTAATTCCCAAAATTATTTACACGTGTTTCATTAAAATCAATAATTAAATTGATCATATTTTCCATAACTCCTAAGATTTGTATATACATATGCATATATGACATTTAATTTAAATAATTAAGTTTAATGTTTTGATATATATACAGTTTCACTATTATATGACTTATTTATTCATATGTTTTCTTGATAATGATATTTAACTATATATATGATTTTATTTTAGATAAATAGTCTCTTACATAAGTGTATGCATTTCTCAATTCAAAAATTAATTCTTGAATGCTTAAATTGTATATATTGATATAAGGATTTAATGATCCAACTATAAATGATTTATTGAATAATGGATATTTAATCTAATTATATACATTTTCTTAATCGATAATATTTGTTTAACATGTATATATATATGAATCATTGTTTATAATCTTTAGTATTTCAAGAATTGTATATTGTATATAAATACTATTATTCTTGTGATTTATTAACTATAGTCTA
The DNA here is from genome assembly GCA_949750685.1 of Vernicia montana. Lineage (NCBI taxonomy): Eukaryota > Viridiplantae > Streptophyta > Magnoliopsida > Malpighiales > Euphorbiaceae > Vernicia > Vernicia montana. The sequence continues at coordinate 11,985 of CATKHJ010397141.1, read as the reverse complement.
TTAACTAATATGTTTCATTTGATGTTCACTTAAGATTTTATTTGTATATACAAGTATATGTATTCTTATTATAAAAATTTTATACTTTAATTATATATTAATTAGTGATCTTAATAAAATCTATTTATATATAAAAATAAATTTTAAGGCTTATATATATGTGTTTAAGTCATATATACCGTATGAAGTTTAACTATATTCTAAAGTTTATAAAATTTCAAAATGTGTTCATATATAGCGAAATTGAAATATGAAGAACCAATTCTAAACACTTATATGGATATAATCTTTATTGAGAATAATTTATATCGAAAGTTACATGATTAATATTCAATTAAAATTAAATCCTTGAGTTACTATACTCATGGACAATGAAACCAATATATTATATGTTTTCCCCCATTGCTAAAAGTGAAAGCATCCCCAAATGCTAATTGTTATAAAATCGAATATGTATCCTAAAACTGTATTTCATATAAATGTGTCCAAAGAAATAATGTAACTATTTGTATTCCAAAAGCTTATCCACTTAAAATGCCTAATGATTTATATTCATTTATCTAATCGAATCGAATCTTAAGAAAATTCACAAGTTAAGTCTTTCATTGATATGCGATATATTGCAAACCCGAAATTCAAAATTTATGTTCAAACTCAGATTTGTATAATATGTTCGAATTAAAAACAAAGCCTTGTAAATCCCAAACTCTATTGCTTACAGATCAACAAGAGATGTATACTTAAACTTATTCTAAGTTATGATTATGTTGAATATTAAATGTGATATTTTTCTCTTCACTCACTGAGCTTTTCCCCGAAGTTCACCTCTTCCTCTCACCAGTATATGTAGGTGAAAGTTGAACAGTAAATTTAGAAGTATAGCAGATATTGGCAAGTTGATTTCCTCAAGCATTCATCCTTTCTTGAGGATTATCAAGACAATGTAATATTTTATATCTTGTTAATTACTTGTATATGAAGTTTAAAATCTCTTAGATGCTCCATGTGTGTGAATGGTATTATTGTAATTAATATGTATATGTCATGAGTATTGTAATAATAAGTGAGAAATGAAATGTTGAATGATGGGATTGATATGACAAATGAATTGAATGGTGAAAATGATGGGAAGTTGATTTTTGATTGATTGTAGTGATGGAATGGAGTAGTTATTAGAAGTGTAATTGAAATGCAGGTTGTGATCTTGGGTTATAGTGTAGTTACAGTCGATACCATGCCGAATTTTCATTGGATTTGTTAGTATGTATGGGTTCTACGGGTTGTCGGTACCTTTATGGTTACCCATACCCTAGGACCGTCACTGCTCAGAAGTTGGGCTGTGACACTAGGGATGAATACAGAGAAGAGATATTACTAAGTTTGCCTGACTTGAAACGATGGGAAGGGGAACCTTGGCTTATGGTGGGAGATTTCAACTGTTATGCTAGAAGGGATGAGAGGAAAGGAGGAAAGGAGATTCCATGGAGACAAATCAATATATTTCAGAATTTTATGAATGCAAATGAGTTAATTAATCTAGGTTTTAAAGGTTATAAGTTTACTTGGTGTAATAAGCAGGCTAGAAGTAAGCTTATTCAGGGAAGACTTTACAAGAGTTTAGCTTCAGTAGAATGGAGTGAATTATTTCCAGAAGCTTGTGTATTTCATGAGGAGTTATTCGGATCAAATCATAGGCCAATAATTCTTATGATGAGCAAGCAGACAAAGAGACATAGAAGACACTTCAATTTTCAAGCAAAATGGGCTGAATGAGATGAATGCAAGATGATAGTTGATCAGGTGTGATTTTTGGGTAAGAATGTAAATGATGGAAGATCTGTTGGTAGTAAACTTCATGAATGCAAAAAAGCTATCTCTAAATGGCAAAGAAACATGGTGGGTAATACGGCAAAGAAACTCAATGAGTTGAAAGAATCTCTAAAAGATATCCACCAAGGAGACTAGACAAAGGACAGTAAAAGGCAGGAGAAGGAACTAGTGCACCAATTGGAAAACTTGCAGAAGCAGGAAGAGATGTTTTGGGGTATGAAGTCAAGAGTTAAATGGTTGAATTTTGGAGATAAGAATACTAGATTTTTTCATCTCTCAACTATGCAGAGAAGACAAAAGAATTCTATTAAGAGATTAAAAGCAGGCAATGGGTAGTGGATTCATAGGGATAATAATAGACTTAGGGAAGCAATGAAGTTCTTTAAGGAGTAGTACAGGAAGAAGGGAGGGGTATCTCACACTCAATCATTGATGCGATTCCCCAGGTTGTTACTCCAGCAATGAATGATCAACTTTGTAACCCTCCAACAAAAGATGAGGTGAGGAAAATAGTTTTCAACTTGGGAGCTCATAAGGCACCTGGACCTGATGGTTTCTCAGGTATTTTCTTCCAAAAATATTGGTCCATTATCAAAAATGATGTAGTGGATATGGTGCGCCAATTTTTTATCAATGGTTTTCTTCCTAGTAACATCAACAAGACCAGAATTGTGATGGTGCCTAAAGTAAAAGATCTTGAAAAATTCTCAGACTTCATACCAATCTCCTGCACGAATTTCTTATACAAGGTAATTTCTAAACTCATTACTTTGAGATTAAGCTCCATATTGCATCATTTTATATCACCTGTACGAAGGGCTTTTGTGGGAGATCGATATATATAAGATAATGTTATCATTGCTTATGAAGTCATTCATGCCATGAAGTGGAGGAAGAAGGGAAGGAAGGGTTGTATGCTCCTGAAACTTGATATGCTTAAAGAATATGATAGATTAGATTGGGATTTCATTGAAGTGGTACTGAGAAGGATGGGTTTTGCTTTGGTCTGGGTGGGTAGAATTATGAAGTTTCATAACAACTGTGCAATATTCTATTACTCTTAATGGATCTTGTTCTCCTTATTTCAAGCCTCATGGTGGTTTAAGGCAAGGAGACCCCTTATCCCCATATTTGTTTATAATTGCTTCTGAATTTTTTTCAAGGTTGATAGAGAAAGGTTTGACAGAAGGTGTTGTTCATGGCTATTAAATCAAACCTCATTACCCTCTTTTATCTCATATTTTGTTTGCTGATGCTATTATGGTTTTTGGAGAAGCCTCAAAAAGGGAAGCACATAATTTGTTGAAAATCATGGATTTCTATGCTAAGGCATCAGGTTAGAAAATTAACTATGCCAAGTCTGAAGTTCTTTTCTCCTCTAATATGGATATGAGGATCAAAGAAGGAGTCCTAAGGGTTTTAAATATGAAAAGCACTCAAGCTATCCATAAGTACCTTAGTGTTCCTTCTGACTAGGGACGTTCAAAGAAACAGTTATTTAACTCTCTTATTGAGAAAATAACTAGTTTGATGCAATCATGGAAAGACAAATTATTGTCACAAGCATGTAAAGAGACTCTTCTTAAACCAGTTGTCCAGGCTGCCCCTATGTACTTAATGTCTGTTTTATTACTCCCTGCTTCCGTGTTGAAAGAAATTGAAAGACTCATGGCCCGATTCTAGTGGAATCATGATATTGATAGTAAAGGAATCCATTGGTTTAAATGGGGAGATGTGGCGCTACCAAAGGGAATGAGAGATATTGGTTCAAGCAACTTCAAGTGTTTAATAAGCTTTATTAGCGAAGTTGAGCTGGAAACTAATTTCACAACCTAATTCTTTGATGGCTCATGTTCTGAAAGGTATCTATTTTCTCCATTCTAAATTTTTAAAAGCTAACAAGGGAGCAACTCCATCATGGATATGGACTAGTATATTGAGGGGCAAGTAAGTTATTGAGGATGACTGTAGGTGGAATGTGGAAAATGGCAAATCTATAAGCATTTGAGAGGACAAATGGCTTCCTAATGATAGAAATCACAAAGTATCTTCCATGGCTTCAAACAACAGTAGTGATTAGTTGGTTTTCAGTATTATAGATGCTGATAATAGATCATGGAAGCAAGATAAGCTAGATGCTTATTTCAATGAGAAAGATAAGAAGATCATTAGAGCAATTCCTGTGGGTTCCAAGAATCAGAGGGATACAATTGTCTGGCATCATAGCACCAATGGACAGTATGAAGTAAGGAAGGGCTACAATGTGATTTTGGGAAGAAAGCAGCAACAAAGTCCATCGAGCTTGAACCAGACCCATTTTGAGGTTTGTTGGAAAGAAATTTGGGATTTGAAGGTCCCATAAAAGGTGAAAACCTTTATTTGAAAATGTTTTAGAGATGCTTTACCAGTGCTCCAAAATCTACACAACAGGAAATGCAATCCAACTGTTATTTGTCCTTTATGTGGTCAAGGATTTGAATATGTTAAACATATGTTATTTGATTGTCACATTGCTAAGGCAACCTGGTTTATTTCTTCTTTTGGCCTTAGAATTAACAATGCTATATTTTCTTTTAGTGAGTGTTGGAAGATGTTGATTTGAGAATTGAAGAATAATGGTGAGCTAGAGAAGACCACATTGCTAGCACACATTTGCTGGGCAATATGGATGGCTAGGAATGAAAGATTTTTCAATCAGATTCAGTCACAGCCTCAACAAATTTTAGGTAATGCACTTAAATACTGGGAATTTGACCTTGCAGCAGCTTGAGAATTAGAGAAGAGTAAGGAAGCGATTCAGAATGGAGCTGTTTCAAGAGAATTTGAATGGAGATGGTCTCCCCCTCCATCAAATGTGTTAAAATTTAACTATGATGATTCTTTTGAAGGCCAATATGGCACGAGGCAAATATGCTTTGTTTGTAGGAACAATGAAGGTAAATTGGTTGATGGCAAGGTTAGAAGCATCTTCTGTAGCTCAGCTTTAATTGCAGAAGCTTCAGCTCTACGGGACGTAGTTAGGTATGCAAACCACTTGCAATTGGAGAAGGTAGTTTGTGAATCTGAATCCTTAATTACCATTTCCAGTATCAGAGGTCACGAGAAGGAGATTCCGTGGGAGATTAAGACCATAGTTGAGGATATCAAACATTTAGCTAGGAATTTTGCGTTTTATGAGTTTGTGTACATTAATAGGAATTGTAACAAAGTTGCGGACTGGCTCTCCAAAGCCAAGGATCTTTGTTTCAATCCTGAGTGGACTTGTAATATTCCTAACAAATTAGACTCTCTTGTAAAGGCGGATATGTATTATCCTCAACATTAATGGATTTCTTCATTTTCGTTGAAAAAAAAATATTAAGTCCTAGAAGATATTATCATTTCCCATGCACTAGTTGATACTTACGCGTGGCGCAGTTATAAATTTTTTTTTATTTTATAAATTTAACTTATTTATTTTTAATTATTATCTCAAAAATAAATATAGCAATAACTTTTATGTGTATAATATTATTTGTAGAAAATTATATGAAAGAAATACATTTATTCTTAAAATTTTGCAATAAAAAGCCAAAATAACAATAAAATCTATATAAAAAAATTCTTATTATTAATATAAACAAATTTTAATATTTGTTAAATATAACTTTTTTATTTTTTATTTTTTCATGTAAATGAGTGTGTACGCACATACAATAAAATTTATTTAACTAATTATAATCAAATATATTTAATTAATATTATATTATTAAATTAATTAATTAAACTTTTTATTAATTACATTATCATATAGCATTCAATTGATTTGAAATCAATTGAACTTAAATTCTTCAAATTTGATGAAGTGATAAAAATTGTGCTTACTTTTAATTTTTTTAAGAGATATTAGTTAGTGAATTAAGAGGGAAGGGGGATATTAAGTTATTAATTTATTAAAAGGAGTCAAACTTGATTATTATCAACATGTGCATCATAGCACATAACCACTGGACAAAGGCCTGGTGCTCTTAATTTTAAACTATATATATATAATCCTTATTTAATTTGTCTATGTAAGAGTGACGTTATTAACAATTTTCTTTTTTAAGAGATTATATATAATGCAATGTTTATTACAAATGTCAAACTAATAAATAATACAATAATTCAATATGAATAAATACACAATAAATTCATTAAATCTCTCAAATTGATGGAACCTCTTAGAGCTTGTTTGGAATGAATGAATTTCACAAAATTTTATAAAATTTATTTAAAATTTAAAATTTTTATATTTGAAAAAAATGAAACATCCATTATAATTTTGAGAATTTAATTATATAGAATGGGTTATAATTAAATTAAATTTCTAACAAAATAAGTGGAATTTGCTGCAAATAAATTTCACAAATTGACACAAATAAATTTTATTAATCAAAATACCCTTTCAACCTAACTTAATTTTTTTTCTCTTCCTTTTCCTTCTCTATTTCACAAACAAGATATAACTCTTTCACTGTCTACTACTTTTTTTCCCTGCTCTCATCTTCTTTCTTATTCACTTTTTTAGCGCAGCTAACTCCAACAAATTTATTAAATAAAGAAATCCAACATAGCTTTCTTCTGATCAAGAAATTTTAAGCCAACAATGATATTTTTTTTTTCCTTTTTTTTTTATAAGGGTAATCTAAGAAACAAGATAAATGAATATCTAATTTTAGATTTGTTCCAAACACAATTAAATGGAATTCAATTAAATTTCACATTATAAATTATATTCTTCATTTACAAATAAATTCAAAATAAAATTTATTTGTAAATAAATTTTGTAATCTAAATTAATTTGTTTCAAACATAGCCTTAATCTCAAGCTAAGCTTCTTATCGGCCGGGCTGCCCCCTTGGGACAAATAGCACAACAATCGTTATTAACAACTTGCAAAGTTTAAAATTGTAATGATTAATGATAACTTCATTGACCCATGCATGGATTTATAAGTTTAAACACTCTAAAAGAATATTTGCCAGTAAAATTCACTTGCTCAAAATGTAGAATTTAAATTTAAGAAACCGAAATTTTCAAAAAAAAAAAAAATTTAAGAAACCGAAAATAAAAGGATTAAACTGAATTTATAAAAGAGGGAATTCTTCGTACACCAAATTACTATTAAAACATTTATAATATCGGTTAATGTTTAAATTAATAAGAAAATATTTATAATAGTTTGATAAAAAAAATAATATTAAAACATTTTATTAACCAATTATTTTTTTTTTCTGCATAATGCCAAATAAAAAGTGCATACTTCGTGAGGTCTAATCAGTCTGAATTTATTGTCAAAGCAATGTCTGGTTGGCCAATATTAGATTTGGACGGCACATTTAGATGTAACTAAACTTAATTTTAGGTAAAAAAGCCAAAAAGAGAGATCGAAGAAAGGGGGTGGGCCGGTGGGGGAGACTTCTTTTGGAAATTTGTGTGTGGAAAAAGTGAACTACGGTCAATTGAAAATTATCACACTTCTTTCTTTTTTAGGATGGCGATATTAATTGAAAATAATAATTTTTTTTTTATTAAAATTGATACAATTATATTTCAATTAAATATAAAGTTTTTATTTATACTTTATACATAACTTATTATTATTATAAAGTTTTGAGTTAGGTCATCTCTAACTCAAAACACTAAAATGCAATAATTTTTACATTAAAATGATATAACTATAGTAAATTCATCTCTAACCATCAACATAATTTCTAACACCAAAAAGAGTATTTTATTTATATTCTCTTTTATCTCTCATTTTATTTTTTTTATTACTTCTATATTATTTTGTTATTTTACAAATTATGCCTAAAGCTATTTTTTTTTTACATATTCATCCAATAAAAATATAATTTGTTATTTAATAATATTAAATTAAATAAAAAATTAATTAAATTTTACATATTATATTGGCGGATTCGGAATTGATATACCGAAATATTAATTTGTTGATCTATGATATGTCTAATTTATTTGTTTTATGTTAAATATTTTACATTTTAGTCGCTAGTTTATTTTTAATATTATGTAATATTATTCTATGTTAGTATGAATATATATTAGTATGTAATATTACTAGTTTAATATTTATGTAATATTAATCTATGTTAGTATGAATATATAATGTTTTTATTTATGATATATGCATTTTTTACTAGTTATTATATATTTTTATTATCCATTTTTATTTTGTATTTGAATTTTTTATTGAAATAATATTTGATTATAAGATGAAAAAATTTTAAATATAGGACATAAATGAAAATTTTTTCATATGTTTAGTAAATATAATAATTATTAGATTTTTGTGATAATAATTATAAAAAAAGACAAAATGCAGTTGTACAGTGCCACGCCAATTTTGGCGTGACACTATACATATACATTTGAATGGAGTCAATTTTAGCGTGGGTTGGAACAGCATATCTGCTGCAAAATGGCATCTCTAATCCAAAAATAACATGGGTTAGAGATGCCCTTATAGGTCGGATTAGACCTTGTCAAGTCATACATTTTTCATGTTAAACTCAAGCTCGATTTAGCTCGACCCAATTGATCGGGTCTAAACTTTTACCCACACTTGAATCCATTTTAAATATGTATTCTCATATTTGATCTAGCCAGACTCACAATTCCAATAAATTTTCTTAAATAAAGAAAAATTGGTAAATTAAAATGAAAAAGTTAACATATTGAATATAAAATTTTAGTGAAAAATATTTTAAAATATAAATACATTTTAGCATAAATTTAACAAAATTACTCACATGCTCTATAAGCGAATTTAAAACATAAAAGTTATGAGTTGTATTCTTTTTTTTATAAATGTACAAAATACACACAGGAACAGGAAAATGATACATATACACCTCAAAATTATGACAGTTTTAAAAAGACACGCTAACTCTTATATATCTCTCACACACACTACACTATTGATAATTAATATTATGAATACAATATTATGAGTTGTATTCCTAATATTGTATTTTTTTAGTATATGATCAGGTCGAGCCAACCTAATTTTATAGAGAAAATCTCAAGCCTGGCCCAAAGAATAATCGAATTTCTTTAGGTTCGGGCTGAGTCAAAATTGAAGGAAAGTCTTATGATCAAACCCATCTTCGTAATTGAGCAGGTCGAACAGCTGGATGCAGGGCCTCAAATCCATGATAAGGTTTAAATCAAAGTTTTCAAATCCAATCTGATGTTTAAACTTGTAAAGGCAGAGGTTAATAGATTTAAGGTTCAATCGAAATTGAACCGAAATTGAACCGAATTTAAATAAATATTGAATATTATATAAAATATATTGATTTAATAAACTTTTATTAGTAATCACAAGAAAATTAAAATTAGTATATATTATTAAAATTTATAAGTTAATTATTAAAATATCATTAATCAAATTTTAAAATAATAATTTTCTGTAAATGAATTATTTAAATTTAAAATTTTACAATATTAATGTTGCATAATAGTAAAAATATAATTCTAAATCATAAGTATTTTATATATATTGATGTAAATTTTATTGTTAATCAAAATGTGTATAATATATATTTATTTAATCTAATATATGGTTAAGCTTAAGAATTAATCTCTCTCTAAGCACAAGTTGGAACCACCATGATGACATTTTAAATTATGTGTTGAATTGTTTTGCCCTATTAAAATTGACCGATTGACCAGTTCAACCAATGGTTTGTACGGATTTACACTGAATTATTGTAAATCAGGATTTTTCACCTAATTTAGACCGATCTTAGGTCTGGTTCCAATTAATTTGGTCCGACCAACACAGGTTTAAACCAAAGGCTGATTAGTAACTTAATATTACATGCAAATATATTTGAATATAAATTTGAATTGGAATCCCCTTTTTAAAAAAAAGTACAGTGCAAAAAACAAAATTACCGTTAAAAAGTTTTTAAAAAAAATACTATGAACTATATATATTATTTTTGGTTTTGACAATAGGACTATACCCTCTTTTATTTATTTATTATTATTATTATAATTAACAAAAAAACATATATAACTTTTGCTGAATTTATGGAAATTTGAACTCAATAAATATTAAATTAAATTGAAAATAAATTATAATAATGTCTCAATTTATAAAAATTGAATAGAAGACAAGAGATGTGCTTACCATATGCATCCTATATAACTTGCAAGATACATTGAAAAATTAATCGGCACAATATGTTAATACAATTCATATATAACTCACGTCATCTTATTTAAAATGCGATTTATTTGATTTAAAATAAATTAATAAAAAGTATATTTTATTGAAAAATATAATGTAATTCGCAATTTATAAAATCTATAAGAATTTAATATATAACTTGCAAAAGTATAATATAATTCAAAATTCTTTTCAAAAATTAATTTAAGATTTAAATCCATTCACCCACATTCAAAATAATTCAATTCCAACCTATTCAATCTGATTCATTTTCCACCTCCAGAAATTTGTGTGGAAAAAGTGAACCACGGTCAATTTAAAAATAGCACACTTTTTTCTTTTTTAGGATGGCGATATTAATTGAACATAATAATTTTTTTATTAAAATTGATAAAATTATATTTTAATTAAATATAAAGTTTTTATTTATACTTTATGCATAACTTATTTATTTTTTTTAATTTGACTCTTATTGGAACTTAAACTTGAGGCTTTTTAAAGGTAGAGATAACTTTGATGCCACTAAACTAAAGTAAATCTGGTTATCCTATGAGTCGGGCTAGACCTTGTCGAATCAGACATTTTTGAGGAAATTACACCAAAAATAAATTTTTAAAATTTTTTTTCAAAAATATGTTTTTTTTAAGTTTTAAAAAATGCCCTTTTTTTATTTATATATATATACTTATAATATATATTTGATATATTTATCATATACCTTTAAAAGTTGTGTATTTTTTAAATAAAAAATTTAATAAATTGTATTTTTAAAATAAAAAAAAAGAAAAACATATATGAAAATATTTTGTATTTTTTAAGTATTTGTGTAAAAACCTCGACATTTTTTTATGTTAAGCCCAAGTTTGATCCAACCCGACCCAATTGATCAAGTCTAAACCTTTACCCACACCCAAACTCATTTTAAATATGTATTTTAAACTTAATGTAGTTAGACTCACAATTCCAATAAATTTTCCTTAAATAAAGAAAAATTGGTAAATTAAAAAGAAAAAAGTTAAAATATTGAATATAAAATTTTAGTGGAAAATATTTTAAAATATAAATACATTTTAACATAAATTTAATAAAATTACTCAAGTGCTCTATAAGTAAATTTAGAACATAAAAGTTATGAATTGTATTCCTAATATTTTATTTTTTAATATATAGTCGGATTGAGCCGACCCAATTTTATAGAGAAAATCTCAAATTTGGCCTAAAAAATAATCGTATTTCTTTAGGTTCGGGTTAAGTCGAAATTGGAGGAAAAATCTTTTGATCAAATCCATCTTCTTAATCGAGCAGTCGGGCAGCTGAATACAGGGCAGCCTTTGGTTTAAACCTTATCGAATCCATGATAAGGTTTAAACCAAAGGCTGATTAGTAACTTAATATTAAATGCAAATAGATTTAAATATAAATTAGAATTAGAATCTTTCTCAATCGTAAAATAAAATAAAAAATACAGTGCAATAAACAAAATTACCGTTAATTGAAAGTAAAAAAAAAAAAAATACTATGAATTATATATATTATTTTTGGTTTTGACAATAGCACTACTCTCTTTTTTATAATTAACTCAATAAATATTAAATTAAATTGAAAATAAATTATAATAATGTCTCAATTTCTAAAAATTGATTAGAAGACAAGAGAGGTACTTACCATCCTATGTATAACTTGCAAGATACATTGAAAAGTTAATCAACACAATATCTTAATACAATTCAAATATAACTCACTTATTTAAAATGCGATTCATTTGATTTAAAATAAATTAATAAAAAAGTATATTTTTTCAAAAAATTATTAAAAAATATAATGTGATTCGGAACTTATAAAATCTATCTGAATTTAATATATATATATATATATATATATATATATATATATATATATATATATATATATATATATATATATATATATATATATAT
>CATKHJ010397097.1:0-10240 GCA_949750685.1 Vernicia montana | reverse complement strand
AGTGGTAAAAGGATTGAACTTGTAATTAAATTTACAAGGACCCTAGCATTTCCTGAAATTTAAATCCGCAAAGATTTCTTTATCGATTAAATCCTTAATTTATATATGATATAAATTGAGAAGGATTAAATTGATTAAGTCTATGGATAAATAAATGGGATTAATTTTGAGCTTAATGAATAACACTAAATAGCTAAAGCTCATATGTGATATGGAGATAGCTAGTTTAGGGGTTAGAAGATTTAGCTAACACTAAAGCCCATATAATGGATTTAGGGGGTTAGAGATTTTCAACAACACTAAGGCTCATATAATGAGTTTAAGGGTTAGAGAAAATCAATATCTCTAAAGACTATCCATTGGGTTTAGGGGTTAGTAATCTTCATATGACTAATAAGCCCATTTGATGTGGTTTAGGGGTTAGGAAAATCCATAACCCTAAAGCCTATGAGATAGGTTTAGGGGTTAGAGATTTTCTAACTAAGCTCATAAAGTAATTTTCATCCAAAAGCTCAAATGAAATATTCATTAAACCTAAAGGGTAAAATGAACATTTCATTATTTTCTTAAAGTCAATTAAAGCAACTCAATTTCAAAATGACTTCTTAATAGCTAAACAAAAGTTGTAAAGCTATAAAGGGATTTTGATGATTGTTTTGGCTAGGTGTGACTATCACTATTCATCATCTTGTTCAAGAAAATATTAAATATTGAGAGAAAAGAAAAAGAAGAAGAGTTATTCATATTTTTCTTATTCTTCATATCTAATCTTTTATTCTTTGTGAAAGAACAAAAGTTTCTTGAAAAGAGTTGAGCAATCCATAACAAACAAAAAGAAATTCAAACACCGAAGGTTTGCCAAAAGGAAGATCTTAATTTCATTTGGACAACCAAAGAGAGGAAATTAAGAACAACCAAGTAAACCAAAGGGAGCTTGAAAGAGAAAGCTTGGTGTGGAAATTCTAGAGGCTTCACTCTTGGGAAGCTCAAAGGAAAAGAAAAGATTAAAGACTTTGGCTTCAAGAGATAATAAGATTACCACTTGCTCTTTCTTTTCTTTACATATGTGTTTTACACATTAATTAAAAAGATTACTTGAATGTTTATTGGACCCAATAGTTGAGTGTTGTGAAATTTTAAAATATTTGAAATTTTACCCACCACGTTGCTTCCGCTTAATTTGCGCCCAATATTCCTTCACTAGAGTCAACCCTTTACAGTAGCTCCTAACCACCTAAAAGACTACCCAAGAAAGTTATCCTCACTTTCTTACCCACAAGCTTCAAGGTGCTTGCAACCTCTACTCACAAACTTTCTTAGGTGTTTGCTACCTCTTACTAGCTTATAAGTGCTACGTGAAACCTTTACAAGAAATACAAGAAGTGTTTGCTCACTCACAAATAATCTATATAGCTTAGATTAAAAAAAAAAAAAAACTGCCTAAAATGAATTTTCCATAAAATCAGATTGCTAGAATTTTGATAAAAACGTTTAATCACTAGGATGAACGTTTTGTAATCTTTTGAAAATATTTTTCACTTAAGCTCACTAAAAAATGCTCAACTCCATCATTTTAGAATTGGTCTAAGGTGGCCTTTTTATAGGCAAAATTAATTTAGTCGTTGGAAGGAAAAGAAGAGGTAAATAATTTTAATTCAAAATTTCAATTAGTTGTTTGTTGTACAAGGTAATAAGACAACGATTATTTTTGGATTCAGGGCTGGTCAGCTTTCTGTTTTGTCTGTTTTTAAGGTCAACTAGAAAAAATGCAGGTTTGTTAAATGAGTCAGACAGCTATTTGTTTGGACCACTTACTTTTCAACACACATGAAAGTAACATCTCACCAGTTTCTCTCTTTTTGTTTTTTTGAAAAGAAATAAGTTCTTTTTATCATTTTACATGTTTCTTAGGTCAACTGACTCTAGCTAAATTACTTTTCTTTTGAGACACAAAAGATTAGAAGACTCAGTCACAAAGAACTTAGTCATCTAATTTTTGATCTGTTATCAAAAAATATTTTGGTCATCTAATTTTAAGTTTGATATCATAAAGCTAAAGGATTTGTTTTTCATTTTAAAACCTTAATGTTAGTTCTGAAAATCTTCTAGACCATTTAACATTTAAAACTAAAGACTTAACTAACTCACTTAAGTTTTATATCTTCTCTTGTAGTTCCTTAGCTTTATGGTGTAGTCTTCTAATTTATCTTGATGGATTTCAACACCTTATTCTCACTATTTGAAGCCTTGGTCAACTAATCTGGATATCTTAGCACAACAGCTTTAAGTTAATTGATTCTTTTATCCTGCAAGATAAGATTGACACAACACAAGCGAGCATACACCCAAATAGTCTTTTTTTAATTGTTATCATCAAAATCAAGGACTTAGCCTATGGAGCTAACATGTTCCTTAGGCAAAAGTTAAAAGTAGGAACAAACTTGGAAAAGAAAGGAATCTTTCGACTTGATGAGCACAGAATGAGGACACATAAGTATGAAAATGAGAATCATTTCTGATTTAATAAAGTTATGCTTTAAACATTCCTTGCATTTCTCATGCATATCCATGACATCATATACATCCTATATACCATCCCATGTTTGCTAACCCATATGTTTTGTAGTCATAGCTCCATGCAAGAATTAGGGGGAAGCTACCTAGAAGCGTCTGGGAGGCAAATTGATCCGCCACACCCCACTGCGCACAGATTCAGAAGTAGCACAAGACCTCGCAAATTGGAGATAGAGCCTGTTATCTACACTAGAAACTCCACTTGGCACCCTAGTACCATCATATTCAAAAACATAATCAAGTCCCGCCCACAGTCCTTTATTACTTCCAGAAGACATAATGGTTGACAAACAATTGGAAGCTACCATTGGTTGCAATTTGGAAAACCGATTGGCAACTATGATCTGAAAATAAATTAACCAAGCTTTCAATGAGCGAGCTTCACCTCTTACCAATCCAGCAAATCAGGTGAATGTCACAGAAAATGTTATTGTGGCAAACAATGAGCAATAAGTTAATGCTCAAAACCAAGGGGTTTTTAAATAAGATTGCTGAAAATGTATTCGTTGACATGGATGAGTACCTCCAAAAGAAGATGAAAGAAAATTTGATTGAGAATAAGAAGTTGAAGTCAATAGAGAGTCACATGAGTAGGATCAAAAAGCTATTGAAAGGGAAAGGCTTTGACAAGATTGAGGCCTTGAGTTCTTTGACCTTAGATAGAGATGATCAGTTACCTAACTGGTTTAGGATGCCAGATATGACCAAATTCAATGGCATTGGCGATCCTGATGTTCACTTGAAGATGTTTGCTACTCTGATGAGTACCATCGGAGCCTTTGAGCAACATATTTTGAAGCTCTTTCCCACTTTCTTGGACGGAGCACCTGTGAAATGGTACTATAATTTAGATAACAGCAAATAAAAAGACTGGAACCTATTATCAAAAAGTTTTGTGGTTCAGTATGGCTACAATACCTTGCTAGAGGTGACGCTTTGAGATCTAGAATCCACTAGATAAAAGACTGGGAAATCCTTCTCTAACTATATCATGTGTTGGAGGGAAAAGGCAGCAAAGATGACAAACCGACCCGAGAAGGAACAAGTGCGCATTATAGTGCAAGGGTCTTTATCTACTTTGTACAATAGACTCTCTGTTGTACCACTAAAGACCTTTAAGGATCTATATGACTTGGGTTTGCAATTGGAAGAAGTAGATTATGATAGGTCCAAGCCACAAAGCTCTAGAATAAGGAACCAGTCCAGATATCAAGCATCAAGAGGTATTGCCAAAATGGTTGATGTGAACATGGTCAAGGCTCCTAGGAAGTTTTCACAACTTAATCAGCTTTTATCTGCAATTTTGGATAGGTTGATGAAACATAACATCCTATAGCCTCTAGACCCAAAACCATTTCCAAATCCACTTCCGTCATGGTTTAATGCTAATGCATATTGTCTCTTCCATCAGGTGGTAGGGCATGACACAAAGAAATGCAGAAAGACTACACCATGAGATACATGACTCGATGATAAAGCTTCAGATGTTTATGTAGGTTTTTGAGGTGAGTTGTTATGTTCGTATCTGTTTTAGTATTGTGCAGTGTATAGTTTAAGTTTAATTTTAAGTTTAAGTTTAAGTCTGTGACAGTGGGACTTTATATTTTTAAGTTATGTCAAAGTTTGTGTGGATAGGGTTGAAAGTTATCTACTACTAACGGTTTTCCAGAAATTGAATGGCCAATAAAATTTACATTTCCAATGAGAGTTACCTTTCTAATAAAAACTTACCTTTTCGATGAAAGTTTCTTTTCCAAGGACCAGTTGTCTGCCATTAAGTATATTTTTAATTATTTCTTTTCTTTCTATATAAAGACCCATAAACCTTTTCAGAGACCATTATAAACGGTTACATTTTCTTTCTCTTTCTAAACTTAAAGTTATGCCGTTTCTTTTCAAATCTCCAAGTCCCAGTTAGATTTCATATCTAAATCTAATTTTCTTCATTGATCATTTTCTTCAAAAGAAGTAAGCCAATCTTCATAGTAAACCTAAAACCCAAGTAGTGGATTGTTCTTTCAGTTTTCTTAGAAGAGCTCTAGGTAGATCTAGATACTAGATCTGTGGATTTGTTGAGCCTAAGGATGGTAGATGCCAAACTTGATGATGAATAGGGAGTTATTAAGAGGCCATAGCATCTATGATGATGGTGATTTGTGGCTTTATTATAGAAGTTATGGCTAGTGAGGTAAGTTATGAAATGTATGAATGCATTGTAAAACCAACCTGTGTTCCTCTGTTGAATTTTGTTCCTTTGTTGTTCTAAATGAATGATAAATTTATTTTCATTAGCATTATTGTTACCATCTGTTGGTAACTTACTATTGTAAACCTTATTGTAAATAATATTGATTCTTGATATGACGAGGCCATTTGGGCTAACCTAATATTTAAAATGAAAATCCTACTGAGAGACTGACAAAACACCTTGATTAATGGAGGAAAGAAAAAGTCCATTAGACTGTGTGCACCAATGACTCGATTGACAGGGTCTATAAACAACGACAGATTGAATTAAGTACTCCTACTGTTATTTTTTCTGAGACTTTTAGGGTTTGTGGTGATATTCCACCCATTAGATACTCCTACTGTTATAGAGACTTATGGGGTTTGAGGTGCAGTCCCACCCATTTGATCTCTCACTTTTATAATATGATATTGAGAATCACAGAAATGTGGTTATATTTACCCTGAGTTCTCCTATTGATTGTTTATTTCTATCAGGATGGATTGTACCCTTGGTGCATTTTTGTCTTCGGCACGTATTTATTTTCTTGATTTCCTACTGAATAATATATATATATATATATATGGATTCGCTATTTCTGCATGAACACCAAAGCATGAATGTAGTTTCATAATTTACTGAGTTGACAGTTCACCATATTGTCCATGGATTTCATGTGTGAGTTAGAAGAAGTTAGAAGCTGAGTTGGCGGGATATCTTTGGTCATCCTTCTCCACCAAACAAGCTCTAGCTATTTATATTTAAGTTTTTAAATTTTGTAAAAATCATAGTTGTTGTTGCTCTATCTTAGAAAGCTCCGTATAATATAAAATGATCCATATATTGAAGTGATTTAAATGAATAAAATGAAAAGAATTTGATTTTTCTTAAGTTGAAATTTTGTTGACTTCAATGGTTATAAGTTTGGCCCACTATATGGTTCGCATATGTTGTTGTATGATCGTCATATGAATATAAGGGTATAGAAGGAATTTTACGGGTGTTCAGTAGTCTTAAACCTACCCATGTCCTAAGATCATCACGTCTCGAGATAAGCAGGGTGTGACATTTCATTTTATAAGTAAAATTGATATATGTAAGGGAAAAAATTCAATAATTCGATGCCTTCTTTTTCTATCTCTCTTTGAGAAAGGAATTAAATTTATTACTCAACCCAAAGCATTAGAAATACAAGCAATGATAGGAGGAAGAGAGACTAAAAATTCTCACCTTTGCACATTATTATTATTTTTTTAAAAAAAAAAAAGGAGGTAAATTGAGCCATCTCAAGAAAATTGATGTCTCCTTCCTTGCCCAAGTCAACACTGCTATTTTTTTTAAGATAGGTTGTTGTTAATTTGTATATGCCACACATCTTCCTGCATTTGGTGAAAATATTTGTTTTTATTTTTACTTGTTTTTGTATTTATATTAAACAAAATTAAAAAATTGTATCTAATGTCAGGAATTTATGGTTGGATATAGATTATGTAGTACACAGGCAGGAATTTATGGTTGGATATAGATTATGTAGTCCACAGGCAGGGACAAATTTACAATGGGAGCATTGGCTCTAGTGCTCCATGGAAATCCTTCGGGTATATATGAGAGGTGATAATTTTGTCATGTTAATTGTCCTATAACTCATTTAATTTTTAATTTATTATATTTAATTTGAGTTAAAATGTAAATTATTATTTTGATTTGGTTAAATCATTAAAAAAATTAGATATAAAAATAGAATTAACAACTAGTATATTTATTTATTTTAAAGTATAAATTTTTTAATCATATTATATATTCTTTTGAATATTATTAATGTTTCTATACCTATATATATATATATATATATATATATATATATATATATATATATATATTAATTATATGCGTGTGTGTGTGCACCACGCCACACATTGCCCCCACTGATCAATTTTTTTGGATTTGTCACTATAAACAAAGCGCAGAACTAGACTTCAGTAATTAAGGGGCCAAAATAAAAATAAATAGAAAAAGACTTATGTTTGTGGAGTCAATATATATATTTTTAAAAAAATCATAAAATTTACGAGGGAAAAATATTAAATTTGAAAGTTTTTGAGGGCTATGTAGTTCTGTCAATAGAAATTAAAGTTACAGTAAAATTAAATTTTAACTTGAAGAAGAGATATGGTAGAAAAGGAAAATTTATAATTGGGTTAAGGATAAAATTGATTTTTCATTTTAAATTAATGGAAGGGTTATTTTGTATGACGGAGCTAAAATATAATGACCATTAAATTAAATTTTTAAAAATACAGGTCCTAATTAGTGTATATCATTATAAGATAAGGATTAAATAATAATTTATTCTTATTAATTAATTATTTATTACACTTGTTCTAAATTTGTCATGATTAAATTTTTTTGTGATAGTTATTTTCTATTGTCACAATAACATTACTACATTAACTCATGATAACTTTAAAATTCTCGTCATGAATTATGTAATTTTGTGATAATAATTTTAGTGACAACAATTTTTTTTTAAACAGTAACAACAAAATTATTGTTACAAATAAGTGAATTTCTAATAACATAGTCGATTTAACCCCCAAAAGTAACTAAAATAGTGACTGACTTGCACATACCTCTAGGTCAAGTAGTTTGCCTTTTCTCCAACATTGAAACAAATTCAATTTTTTCATGTTCTCAAATTGTAATACCATAAACAAGACTCCTAATAATAAAATATATAAGAAATTGACCGTTAAATAATGTTTCAATATTAAGTTATGATTTTCATAATTCAAACTTTCAGCATGAACCTACCATCAACCCTAACTTTTCAATCTCAATTTATGAACCTCAATTTCTATGTACTCTTTAATCAATTTAATCAAAACATGAATTAAACCCAACTTCAAAATTAATAACAATTCATTAACATATTTTTCTTTAAGGGTAAATTATTATTTCATCCTTGAGACTTGACATAATTAACGAAGTGGTTCTCCCTTTTTTAGAAACTAACTAAATAGTCTGTGACTTTTATTTTCTTCAAATCCTTTATAATTTTTGTACTTTTTCAGTTAAATTTACATAAAATGATTAAAATGCCCTCATATATATATTAAAAATAAGAATTTTTTTTATATTAATTGACTTTTTTATTTTAATTCAATTCAACGACTAAAATTTTCTTATTAAATGACTAAAGTTTAATGATAAAAATTTTCAATTATAATTTTTTTCTTGTTTTTAATATATATATGAGGGTATTTTAATCATTTCATATAAATTTAATGGAAAAAAGTATAAAAATTTGATGGAATAACTAAAAGGTTTGACGAAAACAAAAATTATGGGCTATTTAGTTAATTTTCCAAAAATGAGAGACCAATTCTTAATTGGATCAAACCTCAAAAACGAAATAATAATTTATCCTTTCTTTAATTATACCTAATCAGATTATTCATACAAATTATCAAAATTATAATCAAGATTCAATCCAATACTTTATTTCATCCTAAAAACCTATTGATTAATCACTCAAAAATAATCTAACAATCCATATAAATTAATTTTAGGATATTTTAAATAGATTAGAATGAGTTATCTAGAATTCATCAATTGGCCAACAAGCCAAAACGACATGGGTGATTGGCGAGCTAGCTCGCTAAATGACACTAGTGCAATTAATGCATTTTTACCAAATGACAAGCCTCGTGTCATTTCTTTATGAAGAAATAACTTCCTCCTAACCCTTTGTTTGGAAAAAAGTTAATGGGGGAGAGAAAGCGAGTGGGGAGAAAATGAGGTAGAACAAAGTGAAAAGAAAAGAATATTTATTTTCTCTTGATGTGTTTGGGAATGAGAGAAAATCAGGGGAGAGAGTTTGTAATTTTTTTTTGAAAAATGTGAAGTAAAAGTAGAGATTATTGTAAATTAATAAAAAGACAATTTTGTCCTAAGTAAAGTTGCTGTGAGATGTAAAATGAGGAT
Source organism: Vernicia montana (assembly GCA_949750685.1). Lineage (NCBI taxonomy): Eukaryota > Viridiplantae > Streptophyta > Magnoliopsida > Malpighiales > Euphorbiaceae > Vernicia > Vernicia montana. The sequence goes on along the minus strand of CATKHJ010397097.1, from coordinate 1,455 downwards.
AATTTTGGAAAGTGAATTTAATTTGATAGAAAAGTGAGTTTCTCATACTTTTATCTCCATTTTCAAGTGACTAAAAAATGTGAGGCCAGTAAATTCAATTTCTCCTCAAATTTCACTCCCTCTATTTTCATTTCATTTTTCAAATAGGAAAAAAATTGTGCATCCCTCACCACTTTCTCCTCCCTCACTTTCTCTCCCCCCATTTTTACCTCTTTCAAAATAAAGGGTAAAACTCTCTCGACATATTTTTTTTATCAACTTCTATATAAATGTCCAACCTTCCAAACCTCATCATGGGTTGAAATAGTGACCCTTAACCCTAGAATATATTTAAAAATTATAATTCAACTCCCAAATTTAATTATTTATCTAAGAACACCTAATTACTCTAAAATTAATTATTTTCTCATATAAATTTCTTCAATAAATTTATAAATTCTTTATAACCCCTAATATTAAAATTAATTCACATCACTAAAATTTAAAAATATAAACTATTTTAATTTCCACTTAAGAAAATTGAAATATCTTTTGTGGTAAAATTACCAAAATATTTTGGAGCACCAAAACACAAGTTTATACTAAAAAATATTTCTAGAATTCATATTTACACTTTAAATTATCATATCTAATCTTATACTTGGATTAAGACTACAAATGCAAAAAAATACAAAACAAAAACAAAAACAAAATGCCCTTAGAAAATATTATACACATTGTTAATTTGCCTATTATTTTAGATTCTGCTCACCAAACAAATGCTAGGTATGTATGCTTTATTGTATTTGCTTAGTTATATGTACTTTTTTTTTCTTTATTAGAATGCTTAATTACTTATCCTATTGTTTTGGCTTCTACTCAGCAAACAAATGCTAAGTATGCATGATTTATTTTATTTGCTTAATATATATACTTTTTTTTTTCTTGATTAGAATGCTTAATTACTTAGTAGTCGTTAGTTCGTGCACTGCGCATTTTAATTAAATTTTTTATGTAATTTATATTTTCTTTGTAATATTTTAAGATACGTGTCACACTCTGACTCCAATTATGTAACGGTCTTAGGGTATGAGTAGACATAATGCCACCAAAAACTCATAAAATCCAATGCTACCAACGGAACGCCTAGGATCAATATACAATCTCTAATAAAATACATACAATCATCCATTCATATTTGTAGATAATCAATATATGTATATATCAATTCCTTAACAATTCCATTTCATTACATTTCCATTCATTACTATGATCAATTATCATTAATATGTTATCATTCCCAATTACAAGGGAAAGTCTGATAACTCTATTTTTTTAAAGTTATTTTACCTGTTTAAACTCAAATTTTGATTCAGTTTTTGAGAATTTAATAATATTATTACTTATTTTGAGAAATAAATAATTCTAACAATTTATAAATAAATTATAAAATATTTTTAGTATTTTATTTTATTT
>CATKHJ010397094.1:0-25747 GCA_949750685.1 Vernicia montana | reverse complement strand
TGCAATGACTGGAGGGTGACCTTCTCTCTTAAAGAGATGCAAAATTTGATTGGCTTCGATCCTCCTAGGGATAATATCTACATCAGGCACACCTTTCTGCATGAAAAGCTAGACTGGCTGGCGGCGAGCGACTTTGCTTCTGACGAGGCTTTTGCTCAGTTATGTTTGTTGATCATTATAGGTTGTACTTTTACCCATAATATGAGGGACACGGTGGACCTGAATGTCCTGCCCAACTTGGCTCACACAGATGTATGAGACCAGTATGATTGGGGAGGTACGATTCTAAGCATGATGTACCATGAGATGATAGACTTGTCTCGAGGGTGCGTCTTATCTGTTGGTGGGACGGCTCTCATCTGAGAGGTATATATTTCGATCATGCTTCTTTGCTTTATTATATGGATTTTATTTCTATTGTTCTGACAGCTCTGTGTCACAGCTCTAGGCCTACAAGTACTTTCCCTTTATTGCCCCTGGATTGATCAGGTAGCAGTTACAGGTTTTTTCGGCTGGAGTGAGATGGAAGGAGTCGAACCGGGGCATCCCTTGCAAGCATAGCCTACTGACTATTCGGGCATTCTTTGACCATCTGCATGATCATCAGGTATTTCCCTCGTCTTTTACCTCTTTCCTATTGTCCTATTCTGACCTGTTTGCTAATTTCTCATGGTAGATTACAAACCCTTTTGGAGAGAGGATGTTGTATGCTTCTTTCATAAATTTTATGGAGGCCCTTTCCCATAGACAAGTGTTATTGTGATCTCCCTACTTTCGGCTGTACTACCTGGGCGAGAGAGTCTATTTCCAGATCATGGGATCCTGGTGTGTGCCTGGCCCCCTGCCTATTGATATGCGTTATGGGTCTGATATCCAGATTTCCTAGGACCTTTTCAATAGTATGGAGGCATATCTGCATCAGCATCCCAACCTTAACTATTTGGAGTTCTGTGATAGATTCCTGATGTGCGAGATTACACCGCGGGGATGATCTTCCGCTGCCTCTGCCATCCCGAGGGAGCCCATTCCCTCGGTGGTTCCTATGGCTCCTTCGACTGATTCCTCTGAGGGTCAGGTTCTTGAGTTCGATCATGATGCTGGCCCTAGCCATTATACTAGCAGGGTGAATTGGAACACAAAATATCATATCCCTAAGCAGATTGGATATCATGGTGCAGATGGTGCCATGAGGACATAGTACCTTCCTGATGTTGTTTGCCCGGGCTAGCGGATGATCCCTGAAAGTATTGCTGAGGTACCTTATATGCTTCTTCTACCTTTAGAAATGATCCTTTAGGTAGGATTTTCATTATAACCCTTTTGTTCTTGGAAAGGATCCAAAGCATCTGACATTATTCTTCATGCAGGTTCCTAGAGAATACGCCCAATGCACTTACCGCATCTCTTGCAGGATGGAGGTGGCTATTGTCAGACTTCTCACGCACCTTGACATTTCAGAGTCGCAGGGAGCAAATGATGAGGATGAACCTCGGAGGAGGAGGAGAGGAGGTTGGTGGCGAGGCTAGCATTGACTTCAACTTGCTTTCTATTGTTGTTGCTGTTGCATCTTTTTTTTTTTTAACTTTTTACTCCACTGACAGGAGGTAGTACTTATTCGAATGACTGTATTTGTATGCCCCTGATGGGCGGTAGTATTGTCTGGATGACTGTATCTATATGCCCTTGGCAGGCGATAGTATTGTCTAGATGACTATAACTGTTGTGACTATGTACTGAAGTATGCACTTTTATTTTATGTTATATGTTTCGATGATGCCGATGATGCATGCTCGTGTATGCATGATTTATTATGTGACTCTTTCAATGCTTCATTCTACCATGTATGCTTATGTGACATGAATGCATGTTCCGCAATGAAAAATTATATGTTATGTATGCAATTTCTGTGCAAAGAATGCATGACCTGAGACCTGACTTCTGCTGAATTACGACTTTATTTTGTTGTTTTTATTTGATCCTGGTATCGAAAAACTCTAAAAAAAAGTCATATTTTGAATTTTTGTCCCAAGGAGGGAAGAAAAATAGTATGAATTTGTACTGTCGGGCCCAACTTGTGCTGTGGGGGACCAGAAAGCTGAAAAGGGTAGGAAAAGCTGCGGCATCCGCCAGGTTGACTGGCGGATCCGTTGTTTCTTTTGGAGGCAGCTGCTAGGTTGATTGGCGGATCTGCCCAAAGCACTAGCGAATTTGCCACTGCTTCTAGCGGCAGAGTCATTTTCTGGTAGTGTTTCTCTCTCTTCTTGACGTGAGAGCCATTTACCTATAAATAGGCTCCCATTCCGAGGCAGCAAGCATATTTTCTTGGTTTTATGCCGAAACTCTGCCCGTTTCTTAAATTTTTCTCCAGTTTTCATTCTTTTATTATTTCTTCACTTAATTTCTTTCGATTTTCATATTCATGGAGCCATATTTCAGTCATAGCATGCATGTATGGACTAAGAAACTCGATGAGGTGGAGAGAATCAATTTGGGGAGGTATGGTATTGTATTGATGGTGACACTGCGAGGAGTTTGAGTTGAATGGGATTTTCTAAGGGCCTATTTTAGGTTATGGGATCCGGTGGCCCGTGTTTTTCGCTTGGGTACGGCTATGGAGGAGCTATGCCCCACATTTGAGTAGTTCAGCGCCATAATCGGCTGTGATCCTAAGGCGGTACTGGTGGTGCCAGAGTTCAAAATGGGGCATTTTCAGATTTTCTAGGAGTTTTTGGACCTGCCTGAGGATGTTGCAAGCCAGATGATTATTGATGGCCAAGTGGATCTGACTGCAGTGATTGCAAAGTTTTAGGATGTTGGCAATTCTGGAGACATGAGGAGATAAAGACTCAGGATAAGGGCCCTGGTTTTTTGTTTGACGGCAGGGTACCTATTCCTTGGTTCTATCGGATGGGGTGACGCTAAAGTGACGGGCTTAATACTCTAGATGGAGCAGAGCCGCTCAGTGGCTGGGGCTATTTTGGCTGAGACATTGCTAAGTTTGGATTGTTGTGTACGAGGTTTAGAGAGATGGACTATTTCCCCTGTTATTCTTCAGGTGAGGAAAAAATACATTTGTTCTTACCCTTCCTATTATTGGTACCTTATGGATGTCTGATTTTGGATTTTTAGGTTCTTTTGCAAGTTTGGCTCATGGATCATCTCCGAGTGGTGGTTGCCCCGGCGAGGAGTCCTTACACGGCTTCTTAGTATCGCATGAGGCCCATCCAGGTTCGCCAAGGCTCAGTTAGGGAGTGGATAGGGTGGTTGCTGGAGGTTGCCCCGGAGGACATACTTTGGCATTGTCAGTGGTATAGCATCAGGTCCTTCATGGCCATGAATCACAGGTATCGGGTGGTCTATTTGCTTAGTATGAGCTGGATGACCTTTTACCAAGGGACGAGAGTTATGAGGCAGATGGGACAGATTCAAGACATTCCTTTCGAGGTGCCCTTCTTAGAGTCTGCGAGGATCACAACTCCTATTGCCAGGGCTATCAGAGGTGGCTGGATGAGGAGTTATTATGCAGTATGTCTAGGGATGGGCTTTAAGACTACTGAGGGGTATACCAGTTGGTTGGTTGAGGTGGTTTGGCTGGCTGAAAGAGAGCATCGGGCTGCTTTGTTTAGGGAGGTAGAGGGTGACACCCCAGAGGAGGGAGATACTAACAAAGGCATTGTGGATGATGAGCCGGTGGGGCATACAGAGGGGGTGAATCGACCTTTGGAGGGGACCAGAGGAGCTATAGAGGGCCTGACACTACAGGCTACTTCAGTGACTCAGACTACGATGGCGGTGACAGAGGAGCCAGTGACTGCAATGTGGAGATAGTGAGACATTACATTCATGGTGAAGAGGAAGGTTACTGCCGCTAGAGCGGAGAGGAGGACTGTTGTTTCTTAGGTTTTGAGGAGGGCTCTTATTGCAGCAGCGAGAACTGGTTCCCGAGCTACTACTGCATAAAGGAGGGGTTTCTAGGAGCAGTTATGGAGCTGCAGGGACTAAGATTAGGCTTTTTGAGATGACCGTGGGGGTCAGCTCAGGTTCTGCCAGTGCTCCGCCTATTGCAGCTGAGGGGGGCACTGAGACTTTGAGGACAGACATGACTTTAGAGGAGATTCATGAGATTGTGAGGGGTTCAGACTCTGATGATAGTACACGGGATGTGCATCTTAGGAGGAGGAGGAGGAGGAGGAGGATAGTCTAGATTCAGACATGATGATGACATTTATTTTTTCTTTGTAGCTTTTTAGAACTTTTGCTGCGGCTTTTCTGTTTTTTTTTTTTTTTTGGTTCATGCCTGCAATCTTATATGACTACACGATACAGGATAAGCTATAGTTGACATAGGAAGGCTATCCCTTTTGTGATGATGGATTGTATTTGTGAAATCTGATCATCAATATATGAGATATCTTTTATTTTGCTCTAATTTTTGCCAGAACCGCCCTTTCGGGTTTTCAACTCGACGAGCTGGCTCTAACTTTTGCCTAAGCTGCCCTTTCAGGATTTTAGCTTAGCGAGCATTTTCTTTTTTTTTTTTATATATTTTTTTGTTTAGGCAAAAGAATCAAATGGATGATGCATTAGGCAAGAGGAAATGAGAATGAGATGCTTTGTCATGCAAAACAAAAATGCATTACACTATGATTTGGACTGCACCCCAGTCGGTCTGCCTACATATCCCTTACATCATTTTTTTATCATTTTATTTTAGGGAGAATCAGGTCCACCTATTTCTGATTATAGTGCATTTGAAAGAAAAATAAAAACTGATTACAGACATTTTCTTCAGACAAAATATCTCTTCAACTGATCCATATTGCAAGGATTGGAGAACTGGTTCCCGTCCAATGTCCATGAGGATGGCGCCTCCGCCAGATAGAATTTTCTTGAGCACATATGGTCCAACCCAATTAGGTCTGAACTTTCCTCTTGGGTCGTGTACAGGAGCTCGGATCTCTTTCAAGACCAAGTTCCCTTCCTGTAAACCCTTATCTTTCACCTTCTTGTTGAAATGTCTAGTGAGTTTCTACTAATAACCCTGAATTTTTTTCAGAGTATCCATTCTTTTCTCATCGATGGCATTCAACTAATCATGATAGCCCCTAATTCATTCTGTTTCGCTTAGATGGCTTTCTCTCATCACCCTAACAGAGCGAATTTGTATTTTAATAGGGAGGACAACCTCCATTCCATAGACCAGGGCATACGGGGTCGCACCTGTCGGAGTACGGACAGTGGTCCTGTAACCCCATAAGGAAGCAGGCAGATGCTCATGCCAGTCTCTGTGCTTCGCAATAGTCTTTTGCAAAATGGTCTTGATGGTCTTATTAACAGCCTCAACTGCCCCATTAGTCTATGGTCGGTAGGGAGAGGAGTGATGATGCAGAATTATTTCTTTCTAGAGCAGGTGGACTACTTCTTTCTGAAAGTGGGAGTCATTATCAGTGATTATGTCGAAGGGGGTTCCAAATGGTTCAGAAGAAGTGGGCCATCTTCTTAGAATTCAGAACCTGATATGGCACTGCTTCAATCCATTTTGTGAAGTAGTCTACAGCTACCAAAATGTACTCATGACCACTGGAGGATTTCGAAGAGATTCTTCTGATGACGTCTATGCCCCAAGTGGCAAAAGGCCATGGTATCGCTATAGGATTCAATGGAACAGGAGGTCGATGTTGTAGTTTGGCAAAGATTTGACACTTATGACACTTCTGCACATACTTCACACAGTCCTCATTCATGGTCAGCCAAATATAACCCAGATTAGCAATTTTTCGAGCCAAGGCAATGCCATTCATATGCGGGCCCTTTTCTACGCCATGGATGCATTCCATGATATGTTGGGCTTCTTCTTTAGTCACACACCGCAGATGGATGTTGTCACCGGCTCTTTTGTAGAGCACATCCCTATTGGGTATGAAGTTAGCAGCTAACTACCTTAAGGTCCTTCGGTATGCTTTGGAGGCTCATTTTGGATATTTGTCGTTCCAAATGTAGTTGAGGATATCCCAAAACCAGGGTTTGGTGTCGGCTAGCTAAAGATTCATACACATTGCGTAATACCCAGGCTGCCGCTTCACTTCAATGACAATAGGCCTATGTATTTCATTGTCACTCACATCTATCATTGAGGCTAAGGTGGCTAGGGCATTGGCAAACTGGTTCTTTACCCTTGGCAAGTAGTGAAAAGAGAGTTCCTGAAAACTCTCTGCTAGATCATTCAGGCGTTGATGGTAAGGAACCAAACGCTCTTCTTTTATCCTCCACTTGCCAAGGGCTTAGGAGACAATCAGGTTTGAGTCACCATAGACTTCGAGGTAATCTATTCTCATGTTGATAGTCACTTCTAAGCCAGCTATGCATGCTTCATATTCAGCCTCATTATTTGTCACTTCGAAAAATAGCTTGATTGCCATGGGTAGGTTGTCTCCTTTCGGGGTGACAAGAACTATTCCGACTCCATAGACCTTGATATTGGACGCACCATCAAAGAATAGCTTTCATACTTCAGGGTCTATAGTCAGGATATCCTCATCTGGGAATTCAGGCTCGAATAGTTCATCCTATATAGGGGTCGCAGCCAATTGGTCAGCAATTATATTTCCTTTTACTGCTTTCCTTAGAACATACTTTAGGTCGAATACTGCAAGTATTGCCATCCATCATGCAATTTTGCTGTCAAGAACTGACTTCTCCATAAAGAATTTCAAAGGGCTCCTATCAGCTAGCACATGAGTTGTGTATGAGTATAGGTAATGCTGGAGTTTGTGGCAAACCCATACCAAAGCTAAACATAGTTGCTCAATCTGATTATAGTTAAGCTCATGAGCCAACATACGTTTTCTTAGGTAATAGATGGCATTTTCTTTGTGAGAGTCTAAGGCATTCTGTGCTAGCATTGCACCTATAGCTTCTGGAGTAACAGATAAATAAAGCAGTAATGGCTGACCTGGTCTTAAAGGTTGTAGCATGGATGGATTCAGCAGATACTCTTTGATTCTATCAAAGGCTCTTTGGCATTCCTCGTTCCACTGCTTAGAGGCTCTTTTTCTCAGTAGTTTGAAAATTGGTCCGCAAACATCTGCCAGCTGTGCAATGAAACAACTGATGTACTGCAGGCGACCCAGGAAACCTCTAATCTCCTTCTCAATTTTAAGAGGTGGCATTTCTATGATTTCCTTTGACTTGGCAGGATCCACTTCTATACCCTGCTGGCTGACCAAATGTCCAAGGAACACACTTGAGGAGGCACCGAAGACACATTTGGCTGGGTTTAGCTTAAGGTTATATTGTCTAAGTCTCAAGAAAAATCCTTCCAAGGCTTCCAGATATCCTTTGGGAGATTTCAGCACCATATCGTCTACGTATACCTCGACATCTTTGTGCATCATGTCATGGAAAATGGTTGTTGCCATCCTTTGATATGTTGCCCCAGCGTTCTTCAGACCAAAAGGCATGACTCGATAATAGTAGGTGCCCTATTCTATTATGAAATATGTCTTTTCCTTGTCATGAGGGTATACTTGGACTTGATTGTAGCCCGCATAGAGGTCAATCAAGGAGACCACTGATTCACCTACCATACGGTCTACTAATAAGTCAATGTGAGGCAAAGGAAAGTCATCTTTCGGATAAGCCTTGTTGAGATCCCTGTAGTCAACACATACACAGACTTTTTCATCTTTTTTTGGGATAGGCACTATATTGGCTAACCATGAAGGGTAAGTGATCGGTTCGATGAACTGATTGTCTAACAGCTTGGTTACCTCCTCTTTGATCTTCAAAGACCATTCTACCTTCATTCTGCGCAGCTTCTGCTTAACAAGCCTCATGTGTTTGTAGGTCGGGATCTTGTGAACCGCAATGCTTGGATCTACCCCCACCATATCCTTGGGTTCCCATGCAAAATAGTCCAAGAATTGACAAACCTTTCCAATCAATGCCGGTGTATTATGATATGCAGATGCAATGTATGCGATTTTGGGTTTTTCCTCTGTGCCATAATTGATAGATTCTTTGCCTTTTCCATTTTTTATTTCTTTTTCATTTTCTTTTTCAGATGTCTCATTTAATTATAAATCAAATGAAGTAGCACATAGAGAGTCAAAAAAGTAAGCAAAAAAGTCAAACTTTTTATTTATGATAAAGTTCCCATCATCATGGGTTACATCAAAGGATAAGCCCACGAGGTGGGTTACAAGATCAGACTCGACATACTCGACTTCTGAAGTAGACTTGACAGATTCGAAGGACTCAGTCATAGACTCAAAGGACTCAGATGAGGGCATGACAAGGCCGGTGCTCTTCTAAAAATACCAGTTATTGGGTGGAGCTTGAGATGGGTGAATGAGCTTGGTGGAATCAGGTTCCAGGTGTTCAGTGATCATGTGGATGGATTCAAAAAGAGAGGGCTCCATGCTTGTTTCCCAATCCTCCTCTAGCAAATAGACTGGCTCGTACTCCTCTAGGCTGAGCCTGACATCAAAGAAAATTTTGAAACTAGGGATTAGTTTTCCAGAAATGGGGCAATACCAAGGCTCGAGAAAAGCACAATAAGGGAAATTTTCACCCTCTTTCACAAAATATCCACTTAGAGTTTTAAAGTACGGGCGCATGGGCCAGTCATAATTCTCACCTCACCTTTTGGCATTAGCTCTTTGCTTGGCTCTTTCTTCCAGTTCTATTATGTCCTCTGATTTGGGCTCATAGCCCAAGCCGAATGGAGTAGTGGCAGTAGGGTACTCCAGAAATTGGGCGATCCCTTGCTAGTTCTTTCCCAGACCTAAACCTGGAAAATAATCCATTTTTTTCATCATATTAGCCACAGCCATGTTTCCATATGGGTCAAAGTCAAAAGAAACGAATTCTCTATCTTCCCCTTGGATGAACTAGATAGTGTCAAAGAGAAGCTTGATAGAGGAACGGTAGAAGGCTCCAGCTTGATTTCCAAAATTGGAACGGAGTTCAGAATGTCATTCTTCCCATGTACATCCGTTTTGACTGTAATGACACTTGTACCATAGGGAAATTTTAACTTCTAGTGAAGAGAGGAAGGAACAACTTTGACTTGATGGATCCACGGCCTTCCAAAAAGGAGGTTAAAACATGCCGGGACATTGATCACCTGGAAAGAGATTAGCATAGTGATGGGTCCAATAGTCACATTTAAGGTGGCAACACCCAAGACTTCCCTCTTGGTGTTGTCATAAGCTCTCACAACTTGGTTTGACGGAGTGAAGTTCGTAGCCTCTAATCCTAGGCAGCTAGCCACTTTTAGTGGGTATACGTTCAAAGTAGACCCGTTATCTACTAACACCATGGGCATAGCTTTACCCCAGGTTATTACGGTGATGTAAAGAGCTTGGTTGTTCTTTTCCCCACCTTGTGGGATGTCTTGGTTGCTGAAAGAGATAGATATGGTCTTAGTGGTGTTTGTCAAAGAAGCCATAAGATTTTCATGTGTGATGTCAATTGGAGCCTAGCACCGGTTCAAAGCCTTGCAAAGAGCTTGGCGATGAGGGTACAAGGACTGAATGAGGCTTCAAATGGAGATGTTGGCTTGGGTCTTCTTTAACTGCTTCAAGACGGTATCCTCTTCAGGCTCATGGTGGGGTTTCAGCTTTTCAGCTGGAGGAGGAAAAGTGTGGCTGACTGGGGTAGTCTCTTTTGGTGTGGTGGGATGCGTTGGTGCTAGAAGGACTCTCTCGCTTCGGGTAATTGTGTCAATTTCATCAATGAAATCGTTTAGATCCAGGACACAATAATAGTCCGAAGTAGGGTGGATCATAGAGACAGGGTCATATTCATGTTCATCAGAGGCGATGATATTGACATTTCCTTGGTGCCTTGGGAGAGTATTAGTGGTGATGTTAGGCTTGGGTTTGGGAGTGATAATGTCCCCACTATTAATAAGATCTTAAATCCTATGCCTTAGAGCTTTACAGTCGTCAGTTTTATGCCCAGCTCCTTGGTGGTATTCACAGTGCTCGTTAGCATTATAGTTCCTAAGCAAGGGATTCGGTGGTGCTCTTGGCTCTAAAGGTTTAATAAGATGAGCTCCCAAGGCTTTCTTGTAGACAGTGCTTAGGGGCATGCCTAACTCAGAGAAGGTCTTCTTTGATTCCAACCTCATTGGCTGATGATAGGAGATTGCATTTATCTCTCCCTCCTTTTTGATTGGCAGACTGAGTCATATGGGAGGTGTAGTTAGTGTTTCTATAATACCTTGAGCTCTAGGACTCATCCTTGACTTGCCCAGATTGAATCAGATCCTCAATCTTAGAGGCGGTGGCGATAAGTGCTTTGAATTCCGGGAGGTTCTGAGTTTGCATATGGACTTGGTACTGATGGAGGAGATTTTTGACAATGATGTCAATCTGCTCTTCTTTCGATGGGTGGTTCACCATTTGTGCTGCTTTGGACCTCCACCTCGTAAGGAACATGGTGAAGGACTCTCCTAATCTTTGCTTGGTGGTTTCTAAATCTCAGCGGGTGACATCCACTTCAATGTTGTAGTGGTATTGTTTGACAAATGCATTGCATATGTCATCCTAACTTTTCTTGTGGTTTTGATCGAGATCCATCAACCATTTGATAGCAGCTTCGGTCAAAAATTGTTGGAACAACTGAGCAAGGAGCTCGTCATCCACTCCAAATAGTCTCATGGTGCCCACATACATTTTGAGATGAATCTTGGGGCATGTGGTGTCGTTAAACTTATCCATGACCGGCATTTTGAACTTAGGTGGAACCTTCGCATTCGAGAAGAGAGCTAGAGAGTCGACATCTATCATGTCTTCATGCTTCTTGATATTTTTGAGAGTCCTCTCCATAGCCTCAAATTTGTCCATTAGTTTCTTAGCTTCAGGAAAGCTAGAGAAATCCCCACTATGAAAATGATTCCTTGTGGGGGAGGGGGCAGTGGCGTTTAAGTCCAGAGCAGGAGAAGTAGGGGTGTCGGGAGCCTTCCCTTTATCAGTCAGATCGATAATGGGAGGACTGAAAGTAGGAGCATAGCTTGTACCGACCTGAGTGGAGTGGGCTCAGTACGAGCAGGAGCAGTGGTGGCATTGGTCATTTCTCTGACCTAATTGAGGATGGACTGATGTTGGGTGTCAAAGGCGTTAGTGAAGTTGGCGGATTGGGTATTGAGAGCATTGGTGAAGGAATTATCTTGTGTTTTAAGGGCGGTGGTGAGTGTATTTTGGAAAGCTTCCTCTTGCTTCTTGAAGAGACTAGCAAAAAAGGCACTCATAGCATCTTGGTCAAAGGTGTTGGCCATTTGTACCTTCAAAAGAAAGGAAAAGAAAGGGTAAGAATTTACATTAAAAAGGGACAGAAAGATGCAATGGTATATCGGGAAAAAGATTCCCTTCACCGAGTTTATTGGTTGAGCATTTTTGGGTGACGGACCACCAGTTTTAGTCTACAGGGTGAGAAGACTATATTCTCGAGTTTCTTATGCATGTATGTGTGTTAATGTCATGATGCATGTCAAAAAGAGTTTCATGGATCATGTACAATAAATCTTGATTATTATGGTACATGGGACCTAAAGTCCAAGGCTAAGGCGATTATATGCACAAGGGTGAAAGGTGGCTTAGTTTACGGGTCCCCGTCCCACTAGAGCATCGATATAACTAACCACATATGAGTCAATGAGACTCGCGTAGGTCCAACAGTATGGATTGCTCGTTATACCGCTGAAATGATCAGGGATTCGTTGCGGGGTGGAATGCTTTTGCTATCTCCCAACGTACTCAAAGAGAGTTGTCAAACCAATGCTACTCACCATCCAAAATTTTTCCTAAATCTAGAGTTAGGCAATGAGCCTTTATTATGCAAAATGATGCATGAAAGTAAAATTAAACTCAAGTGCCAAATGGAGATTATTTTTTTAAAAAAATAAACCAAATAGTAATCCTCTTTATTTGCTTTTCCTTTTATTTGAAAAAAAGGGTGGCAACTAGTCCCCAGTGGAGTCGCCAATTGTGAGACCTTGCCCGAACGCCCCTCCCTTCACTCGGGAAAAATAAATGTGAATGAAATGCCTTAAGGAAAGGCGAGCGATTTTTAAGGGAGTTAAGGTATGAGTTTCGGTGCTCACGATTGGAAGCGACTATCGCCTCGAAAAATTGATTTTGAAAGAGATTCGAGAGTCGCCACCCTAATTTATTTAAATGGGAAAATTAAGGAAAAATTCAATTTGACTCTAATCTATTAATCTTTGATTAATTTACCCAAGGATAAAGTCACTAGTCCTTGAACCAAGTTGAGCTCGGGGACTAAGTTTTTGGTTTAAAATAATCTAAATTCGGCTCTTTAGTTTAATTTGACTTGAAAATTGATTTTATGGATGACAAGTATTAATGATGATTATAGAGTGCATGATCATGGCATATTTATGAAATATATGGGAAAATAAAAGGCAAGTATTTAAACATCCATAAGCAAATGAGAGTATTTCCTCTAGCCCTTATGGGTACTAGGAAAATCACAAGATCGCTCCTTTACTCCGAATTAATTGACTAATAAGATTAATTAAAACTTACAATGTACAATGGAAAAATAAAAGAGGAAGGGGATTGATTGGGATTTAGATTTGAAACTTGGATTTAGATTCCAAGCTTGCTTACGTATCCCATTGAATGGGGATCGAAACCCACGTAGTTCATTCCATTATGAGATGGAGGGTTTTAAGGATCGGTCAGATTGGATTGGATTGATTTGGTTTGGGGTATGAGTGAGGGTAAGAGATTATACCTTCTTTTTGGGTTTATGTGGTGGGAGAGTGATTTTGCCAGAGCTGAGTTCCGTTTCGGAGAAGGAGGTTGGTTTAAAAAAAAAGGAAATTAATTTGACGTTTTGATTGCTTAATTAGCCAATTCTAATTAATTAAAAGGATTAATTAATTAAGGTGATTAATTAAAAGAATTAATTAATCGAATTGAGTTAAAGATTAATTAATTAAAAAAAATTTAATTAATTAATATAATTAATTAGGTGTGAACCCTTAATTTTACACCACTAAAATAATAATAATAATAATAATAATAATAATAATTAATTAAAAAAAAAAAAAGAGGACTGCCAGCGCAGGCCAGGCCTGCGGTTCCGTAGGCCTGCCCTACGGTTGCCGCAGGGTGCCTGCGGCATTGCCGCTGGAAGGCCCTGCGGATCCACAGGGCTGTCCTGCGGCAGCGAGGGCTGTCTTTCATTTTTTTCGATTTTTCTTCAGTTTTTGCTTTTTTCCCACATCGGAACTTCATTAATTCACTCTCCAGCCTTCACCCTATATATAGGGGTCCTCCCACTCATTAATCTACACCTCAAAATCACTCCTAAATCCCTTGGCTTACTTAATTAGCCTTTGCATCAAGCAAGCCATCCCCCTAAAACTTGGTTCGCCAAGAAACGAGCTTCCTAGTTTTAAATTTTTTTTTTCTTTTTATTTTATTTTATTTGCTTTGCTACTGCTCCTTGCTTTACAAAGCAAATTGGGTTGCAACTTCCCGAGCCGACCCTCTCCTCGCCATCCGAGGCAAGTTCCCCGCCGTCCGAGGTAAGCCCACCGCCAAGTCTCCAAAGCCACTCAAGCGCAAGGTACCTTCTTTTCCTTTCTCTTTTCCTTTTCTTTATTTTTTTTAAAATTTATTTTTTCTCTCCTTGGGATTGGTCTTTTTATTTATTTATTTTTTCCTCATTGGGATTATTCTCTTCTTCTCCTTTGGGCTCCTTGCCTAATTATTTTCTCTCTTAATTGATTCACTTATGTTAGTTAATTAAAATTTGAAATAATTAATTCAACTTGGTAATCAATTAAAATTAATTCAATCAATCAACTCAATCGATCAATCAATCAAAACATGATAAAGTGGTTTGACTAAACAAACCCCTTCGCAAAAAGGGAGAACTGTGTGGATTCTGATTCCCATTCAAAGGGATACGCAAGCATGCTTGGTCCAAGCATCGAATCCAATTAAAATTAACCAACTTCTCCCCTCATCACTTTCTTCACTTTAATTTAATTTCTTTTAGTTTATTATATTGATTTTATTAGGATTAGTTTGGGGAATGCGTGACTTCCCTAAAACCCATAAGGGCTAGACGAGGTATCTCTTAATTCAGATTTTTGTTATAATTGTAACTTACCTTTTCTCTTCATTTTATCCTCTTCTTGTTTATTTTATGTATAACATTCTTTTATCATATGGTCATGCAATCATATTAATTGTACATAATTCATGAAATCAATTTTAAGTCACAACTTTATTAAATGCCAAACTAATTAAAATGAACCGAAAACCTAGTCTCCGAATCCTTTTTAGTTTCGAGGCTAGTGATCTTTTCCTTTGGGATATAATTGGAGTCAAAATGGATTTTTACCTTATATTTTCCAAAATAAAAATAAAGTAAGGTGGCGGCTCCTAATGCACCTTTTCAAAATCAACCAATCTGAGTTCGAGGGCTCCATCGTGAGTTCAAACCCGAATGAGCATTTCGATTCTCTTTAGTGGATCGAACCGGTGCTCGAGCGAGACCTCACACAAACCAGCTCCCTTTAAGAAATCTAAAGTTAGTGATAGCAATTGGGGTGGGGGGGGGGGGGGGTATGAAAGTTACAGGCAATGTGGCCCTTAAAGAATATGAGTTATCTGAAGGTGAAGCATACTCTCTAACTCGTGTGGGGTTACTGGAGACGTATGATGCTATTGTACAGTAGCATGTTTTCTTGCAGTAAAGAACGTATTTTACTCTCTTTTATGTCTTTGATAATGTCCATCCTCTCGCGAAATTGCCAAGGGGCGAGTAGTCCCCTTTTTAAAATTGTTTTCAAGGAGATAGTCAAGAGGAATCATCTAGATATTTGTATCATTTTGGAGCCTTGAATTAGTAGGTGTCATGCGGATAAGGTGATCAAAAGATTAGGCTTCTCAGCTTGGTTTAGAGAGGAAGCTCATAGATTCTCTAGAGGTATTTGGATTCTCTAAAGGAGAGAGCAACTCACTTTGAACTTGTTGGAGATTGGTAGACAACATGTTCATTTTCGGTGGGCTATGGGTATGAATTATGGTCTGTGTACAATAATTTATGGTAGTCCAATGGAGGGAATGCGGAAGCTCCTATGGTCCGATTTACAAAGGCTAAAAGATGGTATTGGAGAACCTTGGGTCATTGTTAGTGATTTTAATGTCTATCTCTCAGCTAAGGAAAAGCTATGAGGAGCTAAAGCATCTTCATAAATGTCGGGAATTTCAGTCTATTATGGTATATTCTTATTAACTTAGGTTTCATTGGTCCAAAATTTACTTGGGAGAGAGGTATGCTTTGGGAGAGACTTGATAGGGCAATATGAAATAACGAATAGAGATTGTCTTTTTCGGAGGCTACAGCGAAGCACCTTCCTCAAGTGAAGTCGAATCATAAACTGATTCAAGTTTACACCAAGAGCAATTCTCCCCCTTAGTTAAAAATAGATGTTTCAGATTTCAGGCAACTTGGTTAACTCATAGTGATTTTGGTAGCTTTGTGAAGAAGGAATGGAGTAAGGAAAAAGAGTTAACTAGGGCTCTTACAGAGTTCGCGGATAAGGTGTGGACGTGGAATATGAAGGTATTTGGCAATATTTTCTATAAGAAGAGAAAAACCATGAATAGGTTGACAAGCATCAAGCGAGCATTAGATAGGAAGTTCTCATCTTATTTAATTCAGCTCAAAGATCAGTTCAATCAAGACCTTAAGTAAATTTTATTGCAGGAGGAGATTTTGTGGTACCAAAAATCTAGAGCCATATGGGTTCAATTGGGAGACCGGAATACATCATATTTTCATACCTCAACTATTATTAAAAGAAAAAGAAACATAATTGAAGCTTTGCGTGATGTTGATAGGAACTGGATTGAGGATTTGGAAGCTCTAAAACAAATGGCCATTGATTTCTATTCTACTTTGTATCAAGATGAAGGTGACGATATTTCTTCTCTTATGATCCAGGAATTAATGAAACATTGCTGGTTCTAATTCCAAAGGTGAATAACCCAAAAAATTTGATGCAGATGTGCCCTATAAGCTTGTGCAATGTAGCTTATAAAATGATAACCAAGGTCATTACAAACCTTTTGAAGCCTTTTAAACCAAAGTTAGTCTCAGAGAATCAATCTAGCTTTGTCCTGGCCTTCAACTTACTAATAATATCATCATAGCCCAGGAAGTTATTCATTCCATGAAATTGAAGACGGGTAGGAAAGGTTGGATGGCAATTAAAATTAACCTAGAAAAAACATATGACAAGTTAAAATGGGCTTTCATTCGCCAAACTCTTAAGATAGCAAATATTCCTAGTCTGTTGATTGATTGCATTATGGTATGTGTTGGTACCCCAATTATGCGGATTCTTTAGAATGGAGAGATTACGTAGCTCTTTCATTTTTCCAGAGGAATTTGTCAAGGAGATTCTCTATCTCCATACTTGTTTGTTCTTTGTATGGAGAGATTGGGTCATTGTATTTCAAATGTCGTTGAAAAGGGGAAGTGGAATCTGATCAAGCTAAGTAGAGATGGTCTACCACTCTCACATTTGTTTTTTACGGATGATTTATTCATTTTTGCTGAAGCAACTATGAATCAAGTGGAGGTAGTTAACAATTGTATTTTAGAATTTTGTGAAGCCTCGAGTAAGAAAGTGAATTGTAACAAGACAACCATTTTCTTTTCTAAGAATGTATCGCCTAACTTGGCAACTAATATTAGCAAGAGCTTTGGCTTTAAACAGACAACAAATTTGGGTAGATATCTTGGAATCCCCATTATTCACGGCATATTGGAGTGGAAAACTACCATTGGTTTAGTTGAGAAAATCAAAGCAAGTTTAGTGGGTGGAAAGCTAAGCAATTGTCCTCTGTGGGTGGGCTAACTCTGGCACAATTGGTTCTTCAATCAATTCCTATTTATTCAATGCAAACTATCAAGCTTCATGAGGCCATATATGATGAGATTGACAAGCATGTTCATCAATTTTTATAGGGATCTAATGTCGAGAGAACTCGTATGCACTTTATCAATTGGAATCAAGTGTACTAGCTAAAGATGAATGGAGGATTGGGCCTAAGGAAAGCAAATTGGAATAACAGAACTTTGTTAATAAAATCGGGATGGAATATGATTAACAAAATCGATGCCTTAGGGGTTTGAGTTTTGAAAGACAAATATGATAAAGGTGATCTTTCTAAAGCTATGGTTAGTAATAATAAACGAGTGTCTTCTACTTGGTGTAGGATCAAATCAGTTTAGGACAAGGTGTTTAACGGTTTGTCTTGGTCGGTGGGCAATGGAGAAGCAATTAGTTTTTGAAAGGATAACTGGTTAGAGGGGATTGGACCTTTGGAGAATGTAGTGTTAAAGGAAATTCCAGCTAAGTGCTATGATTGAACTATTTCTTCTTACACTACGGCCTCTAGATCTTG
Organism: Vernicia montana; assembly: GCA_949750685.1. NCBI lineage: Eukaryota > Viridiplantae > Streptophyta > Magnoliopsida > Malpighiales > Euphorbiaceae > Vernicia > Vernicia montana. Next base: position 8,282 of record CATKHJ010397094.1, on the reverse strand, counting down.
GCTTTGGGATCAATTTGATCATCTTCTTCCTGGGTATATTTGTATGCAAATTGCAACTATTACTCCTCTAGTTAATAGAAATGAACCAGACCAAGCAATTTTGAACTTTTCAAAGAGTGGTAAATTCACAGTCAAATCGACTTTAAGCTCATTTATGGGGAAGAGTTCAACAACAGAGAGAATAAGTGGGAGAAGATTTGGAAATGGAAAAGGCCTCAAAGAATTAGAACCTTCCTATGGACAGCTATGCATAACCGCTTACCCACTAACAAACTTTGTCACCAACGTAATATTGTCCCTCATAATGCTTGTCCAAGATGCTAATGCTTTGAAGATTCTACCATTCATGTACTTTGTGATTGTGAGTTTGCTAAGAATATTTAAATTCATAGTCAAATCGACTTTAAGCTCATTTATGAGGAAGAGTTCAACAACAGAGAGAATAAGTGGGAGAAGATTTGGAAATGGAAAGGGCCTCAAAGAATTATAACCTTCTTATAGACAACTATGCATAACCGCTTACCCACTAACAAACTTTGTCACCAACATAATATTGTCCCTCATAATGTTTGTCCAAGATGCTAATGCTTTGAAGAATCTACCTTTTAGGTACTTTGTGATTGTGAGTTTGCTAAGAATATTTGGTGCCGGCTGGTTAGCTCATATAAGTGGGAGGATGTTTTTGCTATGGATATTTAGTCATGGATTCATGCTAACTTAGCTGGGAATGGCTTTGGTTGTTGGGATGGTGTTGAATGGAGCCTTCTGTTTGGAGTTGCAACCTGGACTTTATAGACTTGGAGAAATTAGTTGGTGTTCTCTGAAGAACCAATGAACACATAGGGGCTAGTGGAATGTATTTATAATAAAGCTAAGCAAATGCAAGCTACTTTAATGTCCTATTTTAATTTTACTTTGTAGGGTAGAAGAAAAGAAGAAAGCATATGGACTCCACCTCCTCTAAGATGGCTCAAGCTTAATTAAGATAGAGCTTGTTCATCTCCAAAAGGAAGAAACATTACTGATGTTAGAGGAATTATAAGGGATGCTACAAGACGATGGGTTAAAGGCTTTGTTCAGAACATAGGTAGCTGTGATGCTAAAATGGCAGAGCTTTGGGGCTTATTCACGGGACTTAACTTGGCTTGGGAGAGTAATTTTCATCGAGTTCAAGTGGAAGTAGACTCACAAGCTACAATCAAATTGGTTTTAAGTCCTTTAGAAGTCCCCACCTCTCACTAGTTCCTTGTTTCGAACATCAAACGTCTGCTGCAAATGGATTGGGAGGTTTCTCTGCAGTACATATCAAGGAAAGCTAATAGATGTGCTGACCATTTGGCAAAGCATTCTTTAGGGAAGTCTCTGGGAGTTTCAATCCTTAATGTTCCTTCAATTGAGCTTGTTAAGCTACTAGAAGATGACTTAGCTAATCTTGTTATCAGTTAGTTAGTTTGTCGTTGTTTTAGTGTTTTGTTTTCAATATTTTATTCACCAAAAAAAAGTTTAAGAAAATTGAAACCATAGTTTATTAAAAGAAATATTTAAAAAAAATAGAAAATTAAAACACAATTTTGAAAAATAAATTTAAATTCAATATCAAACAAGCTCTAAACATTTTTATTAACCCTAAATTAATTCTATGTGAATTAATTTAGATCAATACCTTTAGATTGTTCTAATTAGGGGTCCTTTATTTTAGTTTTATCAATATTGGATTAATTAAACAGTATAATTAATTTAATATAATCTATGGTATGTAGGCGTCGGAGCGCCATCAAATGTCAATTAGGGATCTGTGCAAGAAAATTAACCTGACTTTTTGGTATGTAGGTAGCCAGCTTTGAACATATAATTTTACACCTCAAATAATATTTGGCAATTGGACGAACTTTCACAACCCTTAGGACATTCGAGATTGAAAACGGGCAAGAACAGAACTCTAAGGAACCAAAACGGGCCAAAATCAAACAAAAAATAGACAACCTTTTGGAACAGCTTGTGGCAGGCCCTGCGGAAACACTGGGCTGCTCCGAACATTTCCTCCTTTTTGTGCATTTTAATCCCACATTGAAAACTTAAGCTTCATTTTTTTTGTTTTTGTTTTGCATTCTAATCCCACATTGGAAATTTGAGCTTTTCTCCTCCACTCTTTGGCATATAAAAGCAAGCATTCTCACCTCATTTCAATTCACTCATTGGTTGTAAGTTGACAACTGTCATCTCAACCTTTTAATCTTCTTTTTATTTTCTTTATAAAGAATTCCTAGGGCTAATTCTTCTTTAATTTTAGTCCGCCTAGTTTAGTCCTCTTTGGATTAAATTAGGATTTTAAGTTGCTTTTTTTTATTAATTGCTTTTTATTACTTTGCTTTGCTTAATTTTCTTTGCGAGACGATTAAGTCATTTCTCTTTGGTTTGACTTGACTTGAAGATTTGGACTAATTTTAATACTTTTGCATTTTGAAAATTGAAACTCCGATTTGACAAAACGTTTCGACCTCCTCCTCTGATTTCAAAGAGAATCAAGGTAAAACACCTTTTACCTTTTTCTCTAAGGTAAATCACCTTTTTTTAAATCATCAAAACATGATAAAATTCAAGATAAAATAAACCAGCCCTCCATTGCAAAATGAAAAAACTGTATGGGTTTTGATTCTCATTCGAAGGGATACGCAAGCACACTTGTTCCAAGTGGCAAATCCAAATTAAAACAAACAATTTTTCCTTCCTATCACTTTCTTATTTTGAGAAATGTGTGATCTTTCCTAGTACCTATAAGGGTTAAAGGAAATATCCCCTATTTATTTGGTTTTTATTATAATTTTAATTATTTTGTCAATTTATTTATATTCCTTTTATTTATATGTTTTGTTATTTATAATTATAATTGTCATTTCATTTTTTATAATTATTATTCCATTTATTTAATTATTCATGAAATTATTTTCATCAAGCTATTTTTATATCATTAAGCCAAACCAATCATTTTCAAAATAAATAAAAAATCTAGTCCCCAAATCCTCTTTGGTTTCAAAGACTAGTGCATTTTGTAAAAGGCAAATTAATTGGAATTTAAAATGAGCTTTTACCTTATATTTTCCCAACTAAAAATAAATTAAGGTGGCGACTCCTCAAAATCATTTTCCAATTTAAAGAGCCAATTTGTCAAATAAAGCAATAGCCGCTTCAATCATGAGACTAAGTCCAAACAAGAATTCCAATTCCTAGAGGACTGAATCGGTACTCGGACGAGCCCTCATAGTTGGCGACTTCACTGGGGACATCTTTCTTTTAAAAGAAAATAAGAGAACTACTAATTGGTTTTGTTCATAACAAAAATAAAAATTAGTGTTTGGCTTTCTAATATAATTATAGCTTCTTCATGCATCACTTGCATAGACTCATTGCCTCCAACCTTAGTTTTTTTAGGAAAACAATGGATAGCAATTGTAGCATCGAATGGGTAACCATCTTTAAGTTTATCCGCCGATATTGAAAGCATCCACCTTGCGACGAATCTTTTGATCCTTTCAAAGCTGTAACGGGTAGTTCGTATTATTGGACCTACGCGAGACTCCTTAATTTACATGTGATTAGGTATATCACTACCCTAGTGTGACAGATATCCTATATCAAGCCACCCTTATCCTTTCATGTAATAGATATAGAACTTGGATCTTAGGTTGTATGTACCATAAATGAGAATCTTGGTATGATTGCATAATCATAAACCACTTTTTTGTCCATACATCCATAATGCATAAAGCATACATTCAATTCCATGAGTCTAGGTTGTATATTGAACCAGTTAAGAGTCAACATTAGCCATAAACATCATTTACACTTTATCTAAAGGCCTTAGCCCTTAAACATATCACCTTTAACCCAAAACATTTGACCTAAAATACCTTCAAAACTCAACACTCTACCCTTAAACCTAAAATCTCTTAGCCCAAAACTTTCATGACACAACACTCTGCTCCTAAGCTCAAAATATTTGGTCCAAAATACCTTAGAAAATCTTTCAAAGCCCAAAATACCTTAGGGAATCCTTTTCCCTTAAAATTTGTATACCAACCTATGTCTTTATTACCTTTTCATATCTTTTCCCAAACACTTACCTTTGTTTCTTTGTTTTGCTTTCAAGGTACCTATGGCCCACCCGATTTACATGAATGCTATGACCACACTCATGACTAACCTCCTCAAAAGACAAGAGAAAACCTTTCAAGCCACCCTCACTAACTTCTTAAATTCCCAATGTCAGTCTATTATGGATGAAGTAAGAGGGTTAATGAACCACACCAAATCAAACCCAATTGATCCAAACTCCTCTACCACACCTTTTGCTCCTAATATTAATTAGACCAACACCATACCATCTTCCCATGTTGATCAAATCAACTTCACACTCCCTACTATACTATCCCAAGTAACCAATTCCCCCACCATGAATATTTTTCAAGGAGGAGGAACCTCAATAGAGAAACAACTTCTAAGCTGACTTAAAGTAATGGAAAAGTCCATTGAAGCCTTGAAACACCATAATGACCTAATTGGTGTGGATACTTTATCCTTGTTCCCCAATGCCAAACTCCCACCTAAATTTAAGATGCTTAAAATGGACAAATTTGATGGAACCACTTACCCTAAGACCCATTTGAAGATATATGTGGGGACAATGAAACCTTTGGGACTTAGTAATGAGCTTCTTGTTCAGCTATTCCAATAATCCTTAACTGGTGCTGCTAAAAGATGGTTTTTTTCCTTGGATAATAGTTAAAAGAGGACATGGAAGGATATTTATAATGATTTCATCAAACAATATCATTACAATATTAAAGTGGATATCACTAAGCATGACTTGAAAACCACCAAGCAGCTTCCAAAAGAGTCCTTCTCCACATTCCTTACAAGGTGGAGGGCTAAAGCTACTCAAATGTTTAACCGACCAACCGAGCAAGAGCAAGTAGATATCTTTGTCAAGAACCTACTCCCGGTCTATCGAGACCATTTGAAAGGGTCGAAACTCGATGTGTTCTCGTTTAGGCATCATCAACCGCTTCATCAGCTTCTAATCAAGGGGATGATTAAAGTAACAATCAAAAGATGATCAAATGATGGGTTTCTCATAAAAAACATCGTTCATGATCTCTTCATAAACTTCTAACCAATAAAGCTACCAAAGTAAAAGGTGATCCAGTGCACTTACCCATTACACTTTGGGTAATCAAACTTCACAACAAGGAGCAACAATTTCAAAATGACCCTGATATCCTCAAGAAGATTCTTACAAGACCAAGAATTCAATGGATTGGTCTAGGCAAAAGTTAGAGCCCAAAATAAAGAGGGCAATGGGCCAAATCGTGGTGGAATGACTTTTCTTGTTCAAATGCTAATTTTTATTGATTCAATATTGTTGTTACAAAAAAAAAAAAAAAAAAAAAAGCTCACTAAGTTGAAAACTCGAAAAGTCAGCTTAGGCAAAAATTAGATCATGCTCGTAGAGTTGAAAATCCGAAAGGGCGGCTCGGGCAAAAGTTAGAGTTAAAATAAAATAAGAAATAAAAAGAAGAAGAAAGAAAAAGAAAAAAATGTTCTTCTTATTTTGGATCCATTTCAAAATTATTCTTCTCGAAGTGTATACTTCTAAAGTCATCACTTTTTCCTAAAAGCTAAAGCAACTAATAACCAACTCTTTCTCTCATCAGAGTCATCCTTTTTTTTTTTTTTTTTTGTGTCAAAAGCTTCTTTCTTAAATCATCACAAAAGCTAAAGAAGCTAAAAACTCTTTGAGTCAATATTCTCCATCGACTACATCTCTTAATTCAAATAACTAAAGTTGTCTTCATCCCTCATTAAGGGCATGTTCTCCAAAGTCATCATCCTTTATCTCTTAAGTCATTGTTTGTCAATTTATCACATTGCTTAGCTAAATCATGCTAAGTAAGTCTGCATCCCTCATCAAGGGCACGTCTATTAATTCTATTCATCACATCTCGTAGCTAGAACAACTAAGATGTCCTTACCCTTCATCATTTATCATTTACATATTTCAAGTCGTCTTTTAGCTAAAGTAGCTAAAAATGACCCTTATCCATCATCAGGGGGCACGTCTTCTAAAGTCATCATTATTTATGTAAAATTTTCCAATCATTAAACCAAACAGCCCTTCTTCATTCCTAAGGGCTCTTTTCTTTCAGTCATTGGCCTGTGTGTCAATCCCACTGAATCCAATTGACAAAGCATCACCTCAAAAGTCTCTTTAAACTTAGACAATATGATAGCTCTGCTTATCTTCTTCATAGATCATGTTGCAATAGCAAACCCATAAACCATCCTTAAAGCCCAAAATTTCTTGGTAAAACCAATCAAGCATCTGGTAAACCTATCAAAGGGTTCACTCCACAATATCCATCCTTGAAACCTCTTAGAGAGTTCAAACCATTAGGCCTATAAACCATCATTGAAGCTCAAATTTTTTGGCACAACTGAAATCGTTCAAACCTTTCAAAAGGTTTAGACCACAAAGCCCAAGTAATTTGTGGATAGCCCATAACCCATCCTTTAAAACCCAAGTTCCTTGGCAAAATCAAAATCAATCATGTCTCCCAAAACCTCTCAAAAGGTTCAACCTATCATCATTGAAGTCCAAATTCCTTAGCAAAACAAAATCAATCATGCTTCCCAAACCTCTCAAAGAGTGGTACCCATCAACCTTTTCACTTATGGTTAACCCATAAAACCTCATTTGGCACAAAAAATCCCTAAAGCTATATCAGGGGCAAACCCTTAACCCATGGATCGCACAAAGGGACCCATAAACCTATTTCATAGATAGCCCAAAAATCTCATTACAGTTGAAACTTCTAACATCGTACCTGAAGTAAAACCAATCATCTCTCCAAAAGTCCAAATCACCCTTGGAAAGCCCAAGCTTATAAACTTTCATTGAAGACTAAAAGCCCATTTTAGTACAAATACCTCAAACTAAAGCAAATCCTTTGGTCCAAACTTTAAGCCAATCAACCCAAGGCCAAATAGAATACCATTTACCCTCAATGACCGTCAATGTGACCAAGTTACCTGTTCCCCCAAATCACCATCTGTCATGACCCGACTCTAGGGGCACGTGACCGACACTAGGACACGAGAAAACTTAAGGCTTCTAGAGCCTGTAGTGAGCCTGACATGTCTAATCAATAGAAAAACTGCAAAAGTCTACATAACCATGACCACATCTCAAGGGCCATGGGCCCGCTTGCTAACAAGACTTGTTTGCAACATCACAACAAATCCACTCATGGCTAATATCTCAATAATATCATCATCACATCAGGTTTCTATTTAGCAGAGAATCTCATCAATTCATAATATAGACAATCGGATATTAAAACATAAGTATTAATACAAATATAAGTTCAATTTATTGTAATTGCGAAATCTAGAGTTTGTAATAATATACATAATATCTGATTAGGATAAATTCTACTGTCGGAGGAGATGACAGGGAAACTCAACAATAATAATAACTGCTAGGCTCATCCTGTAATCTGAAAAAATAGGGAGACATGGGTAAGTGCCTCAACTTAGTGAATGATACTAACTAATATACTAACCTGGTGCTCTAAAATCAATATAACATTAATGCTCATGCAACGTGTCATATATATAAATAATCACATAATCATACAAGAATGAGAATCAGTCCACATGAACCATGGTAAACCTCAATCTGGGGAGCCGATCCCTTATCTGACTCTTCAAATTCAAATACTGTCTCTTAAAATCTGATACATAGGGTCCTAGCCATCCATGGCCTAAGCCACCCAGCGTCGGGCAATGAGCAAGCCCCCAAGCTGTCATACACCAGTCATAGCTCATCAATCATAATCATCATCATAATCATATTCGCATTCCTAAGTGGTCCTATGTCATCACAATCCCATCTATACATTAGGAAGTATCACTCACAGATTTGACGAAATCTAAAACAGCTCTCCTCTCGGAGTGTGACATTTGGCAGCTAAGAAAACGCCTGAAACACCAATACTGTATAACAAAAAGATTATCAGAATACTGACCACGCAACTATGATATACTCAAACAACTCTAAAAATTCTGCCGAAATTTCGGTAGAGTCTTGTGAGGCCTCGCCCGAGCACCGGTCCGATCCGCTAGAGGGGGATCGAAATGCTCATTCGGGTCTGGTCTCACGATGGAACCCTCGGGTTCGGATTGGTTGATTTTTGAAAATTGACTTTGGGAGTCGCCACCTTAAT
>CATKHJ010397030.1:0-18316 GCA_949750685.1 Vernicia montana | reverse complement strand
TATATATATATATATATATCCTAAAAATTAGTTTAGGAAATTGAAATCTAAAATGAAAAAATAATAGTAACTCTATTAGCTTTTCCTAAATAGTAGCACAAATCTATAATTTTTTCCCTTAAAAATTAGATTCTTATAACTACCTGCTTAATTACCACTTCTCAAATCAAAAGAAACCAAAATGTTAATTTTTTCTTGTGAAACGACAACCTCATTCTCATATCTCCATCTTCTATTTTTAATTCTGATTTTTTATTTGAATGATTGGCAAAATAGTTTCTCAAAATCTTTATTTGGTTATTGCTAATTCTCAAAGTCTCCAGATTCTATTGTTCACGAATTTAATTCAATTTATTAAATTGTCTCAATTAATTTTTAATTTCTGTTATTGTTTTGTTTATTTGTTATTCCTCATTTATATCAACTTGTTAATCTTTGAAAATGACTGGTAGAAAATATCAATCTGGATATGAAGCATGAAATCTTTTATTCATGATTTATCTTTTCCTCTAATATTAATAAAATTAAAAATTGCTTATAAAGAAAATGATTTAATTTGAATTTTTTTACCCAAAAGTTTAATTTGAATTTGTTTATTTATATTGTATTTTTTCAGTTTGAAGACCTTATTTTATGATTTTGTTTAAGGCTCCCAAAACCTTAAACCAAGAATAATATTTAGGTGTAAAATTTATATTAGTGTTTTTTTACTAGAAAAAAAAGACATAATCATCACAGTTTTTTTAAATACTAACTGTCTTAGAAGTAATACTATATAATTATACAAATCGTTTTAAAAAATTATTCAATTATAAATTTGAACTCTAATTAGATTCAATTAAAAATAATTAAATAAATAAAAACTGTAACCCGTATTTAACATATGATAACAATTAATTCATACCCTATATGTTCTATAATTTTGACCCAAGCAAACGGATCCTTGATATATATTATATAATAACTTGCTATTCTTAGAGTATGTTGAACAAAGAAATCACCTTAAAAATCCCAAAATAGCAAGACTTTTTACAAAAATAAAAAATTAAAAAAAATTAAAAAAAAAAAAAAAAAAAACATAGAGCAAGACTTGTTGAGAAGGAAAAGAATTTCAGTCCACTTGAAAAGTTGAGTCAACATTCTTTATCATTAGAATTATTAGTTTTATTCTTGTCATGACCCTATTCTAATTCTAATAAGCCACCAGCAAAATACATAAGAGCATTATTAAAAAATTTGATCCCAAATTTGACAATTTCATGTAGACCAATTCTCTTATCAAAATAGAAAAAAAAAATGTAAATTTTAATTGGCCCAATTAGACTCGTCCAATCAAAGACCATAAAAGTATGCGCATCTAATGGCTCAAAGACCATCATATAAAATTGGTGGACCCATGATGGCCAGTGCATTGCATATTTGCAATACAATTGAGTTGATCTAGTGGGACCCTATATGGAGATTGCCTTATAGAGCAAAGTAACTCTCAAATGGGACCACAAAAATAAAGATTAAATAAATTTAATTTCTTGTGCCAACAAACTAATCAATGCCTTTCCTAGTAAGAAAAAAGTACTTGTTAAGTAATTTACAACAAAGAAAAGAGGATGATCAAGCCGTTGTATTAATGTAAGAAAACTCAATAAAGTTAATCTGACGGGGTAAAATAATTTATTAAAATAGAAGTGGAAGTAGTGGAATATTATGCAATTTCTTATATTTATTTATATAGATAAAAACCAAAAGGCCACATATATATATTAGCTAGACATCTTCCAGCCATCTTCATAGCACCAACTCTGCAATTTCATTTCAATACAACACATAAAACCCCTCTAAACGCGCACTACGCCAACCCCAAAAACTGTCCAAAATAAATAACAAACAGATCAAGAAACCAAGAATCAAGAAACATCAAAGAGAAAGAGAGAGAGCCAGATTTGCTTTCTTTTGCTTGATAATCATGGGAGAATTACAAGCTATATACAACAACACAACGCACAAAGTTTTAACAGACTTAGAAATGGTCGCGGCGGAACAGTTGATGCAGCTAAGCGATGAGGATAACAACAGCAGCAGCATTGACAAGAAAAGAAAGAACAAGAAGAGCAAGAATTACAAGAATGATATTGATGGGGATCAGAAGGAGGAAGAGGAGGAGTTTGATCGGATTAGCCAAGAAGAGATTACTTCCAAAAAGAAGATTGAAGAGATTTTTGGTAAAGAAGAAGAGGAGGTTATTATTATTGAACGGCCAAGGAAGAAAAAATTTAAATCTATTGAGAGTATTTACAAGACCACCAAGCCAATAAAGGTTAGATATGAGAAGAATTATTATTATAATAAGGTGAGGTACTAAATTAACAAACCCTAATGGAGGTTTTAGGATATAAGAGAGAATGATTAGGCTAGTAATTAACTAAGCTTGGTGTAAATAGTCTGTTCTAATAATTTCTTTGTTTTGGAGGTAGGGATCAATGGAGGTTTTGTTTTATTATTATGAAATGATAAAGATAAGGGGTTTTCTTGAATCATTTGATTCTTGCATGGATTTGAATGATAATGATAGTTTACTGACCATTTTTAAGTATGATTATTAGGGGATTTTTGAATTTTTGATCTTCAGATTTTGGTCTAAAATTTTGAAGATTAAGTTGGGGAAGCTCTCTATCATTTTTTTTATAGGTACCAAATTAAGTCTTAATCACAAAGATGAGTTCGCCCGGATTGGAGTTATTATCTTCTTCTTCTTCTCCTTTGTATAATGTTTTGTTTTGCATTTTGTGTGTGTATTTTTATTATTGTTATTCATTTCAGATTACAGTGGGATAATAAGCTGCATTTTCACTGTATCACCATGCTTAATAGTACTTTTTTAGTTTAATTAGCTAGGCTACAATTAGAATTTGAACTTACAACCTCTCAGGTTTCAATCTTGAAGGCGACACTGATACAGAGTCAAAGCTCATTGGTATCATGCTTAATAGTATCGAGATACTGAAATTGTCCAATGCTAGTAGGCCTCAAAAGTTTGGCTAACCTTAAGATTACATCTAATATAGAGAATATCTATGGAGAGAGAAGGGTGTAATTTTTTGCAGAAGAATGGATATTTTCTTTGAAATGTTGGTACTAATTAATTAAACAACTAATTATTGTTGTGAGTAATGAAGCTTCTGATTCTCAAGGGATTTTTTGTATTTAATAGTGTTAATTAACCCATATGATTTAATGTTGCTGATTAATCAAATATTGCTGAAAAGATTCTTTCTAAGTATTTGGTGTGGGAGAAGATCGAATATATGCACGGTGAGTAATAAATAACTAATTATTTATATAAATTTTCTAGTTAATTTTATTTGAGCTTTCAAAATGCAGGTTGATTAGCTGATTCCATTTTTTTCAGTTGTTTTTGTTCTTTGGATTAGTCAAGAATTAATGTAAAAGTTTCCTTAGTCATCACAGTGGACGCGTTGTCCAAACTTGCACGTTTCAGACTAACCCTTTTAATTTTGATCAGACTCATTACTCATCTTTAACAAGATTTTTTCTTTTTGTGTTTGCAGTTTGCAGCCTTCTTTCCTTAATAATAACAATAACAATAATAATAATTGTGCAATCTCTTCAAATTTTTTGAAAAATTTAAAATAATCTCATAATTATTTGCTTAATTAGCAATACATTTTGTTAATGAGGATTTGATTTTTGAAGTTATTACTTAAGAGATACTACCTCCGGCCTAAAAATATTGTTATTCATTTTTTTTACACATAGTTTAAGAGTACAATATATAAGATGTCAGTTTTTCTTCTATACCTTTGATGATATGATAAATGGAAAATTCTTACTTACATCAAGTACATAAATTTATCTTATACATCAAACCAATGAATGATGATATATTTTAGCAAATATGACTCATTTGTCTATTTTTTACTTAGTGAAAAAATATCGATACTATTTTTTATTCTATGTGTTTATATCTTATTAGATTGATATATGTATTCAATGTAGACAAAATTTAACCATGATAAATACATTTTTTTTTTACTAATTTATTGCATTGGAACTTTATTTTAAAAGTAATAGAGTAGTATTTGTTTTGAAAATATAAAATTTATAATAAATTTCACATTTTATTATAATTTTTTTAAGTTAAAGTTAAGTCCTATTAAGGGGTAAAAAAGAAAAATAGAGTAAAAAATAATATTACTAATAGAAATATGACAATCCTTTTTGAGACATCTAAAAAAGAAAAAAAAAAAGAAATTTTTTTTGGGACATAAATAGTAATTTCTAAAAGGACACTTAATAATTTGATGTACTTATTGTTTTCGTGAAAGGGTTTGTTATAAAAATATAGGACTTTAAATGATTTTAACCGACTCAAATTTCATTAGAGTTATTGTAAGTTTAAACGAGACGAATCGAGTTTAATTTTTTTTTAATTTATCGAAATTATAATATAAAATAATATATTAATTTATTCAGAAAATTAAATTAAATACATATATTGAAATTTTTTAATAATATTTAGTATTTTAAAAAGATAGTACAATAAATGTATAAACTTTAATTATTATAGTATTGAAAATTATTAATTATATTTTATTATTATTAAATAAATATTTTTTAAGAATACTTTTTCAATAAGTATATTTATGCATAAAATGTAAATATAGACTTTAATATGGTTCTATTCTTAAAATTACTCTAAATTTTAGTCTTGACATTTAAAGGTATAATGAATATATCTCTCAAATTGTGTTGCCTTTCCAAAGAGTAATGTGTTGAGTTGTGTTATTAGCATATTTCATTACTTTATTTTTCAGAGTGAATTTTGTATATATTTTTTTATTATTCAGATATATACTTTTTGAATAATATCTTTTATATTTGTACTAAGTAAATTAATATATAGCATAAAGATGTTTCTGAATTTCATATATATATATATATATATATATATATATATATATATATATCCTATGTTTAATTACTTTAGGGTGGTTTCAAGTTGGTAGATGTACACTAAGGCATAGCCTAATAGTAAGTGTATATATATAGTTTGGACAATAAATTCAGGTTTGATTCTCCTCTCCCCTACTAAAAAAAAAAAAAATGTTGGTAGATGATATTAGAAATTGGACAGCGTTGCTGAAGTTGATGAATCATAAACAGAAGCGCAGAAGCTATGTTATTCAGTCTTCAGATAGTAAGAGAAAAAGGTGGTGTTCACAGGAGTCTCAAGAAAAGAGTTTCCCCATTCTTATTTAGGTACAATTTTATTAGAGATTGATAATTTAGCTAGTTCAACTCCATTACTATTTTTAGTTGTCAGTTTGTTCCCCATTTATAAATTTAGATTTTATAAGAATTCAATTCAAATGAATTCTTTTCTATCAATTTTTATGTTTGGAAAGAGGTAATTTATAAAATTTAATTCTTTTAATATAAAAAATAAATGATTTCAAAGTAAATAGAATTCATATCATTTTATAAAAAATTAATTTAATTAAGACTTAATTTATCATCAACTTACATAAATATATATCATAATTTTTTAAAATTTTAAATATAGCGGTAATTAAGAAAATAAAATAAATTGAATTCATTTATGTATATGGTGTTTGCAATAATTTTTGCACAAAAATTCAATTCATTTCTGCTAAATTGAATTGAATCGAATTCTAATGTAATAGTTAATTCATTAGCTAAAATGTCCAGTACTCTTTCTTAACAGGTTTGTTGGTTGGTTACAAGATTTTCTAGACGGCCACTGTGAACTTGGTTCAACAAGACCTGTTGCCCATTTCCTAAATAAATTTTTCTGGCATTTATTCTTAAAAAAAAAGTATATTTTATATAGGCAGAGAGATTTTAATTGAAGTAAAACTTACCAAAAAAAATAGTAAATTTGAAAGCTATACATTTTGAAAATTTTATAACTACTATAATACATGAAATACATTTTAAAAATAAATTTTAATAACTTTCTAATCAATATTTTACTTTTTAGTATAAGGAAATGAGATTTAAACCTGATTTCATTAATCGTATCATATATTCACCTTACCATCAAATTATGCATAGGGTGTGCCAATATTTTTTTCAAATATAATGCTTTTGTCAATAATAACTTGAATAACATCTAGCTAGCTCCAGATACATTAAGACAAAGATCTTGAAATACTAAAATAATATACTCCCTCCGTTTTACAATAATTGTCGTTTTAGACGAATGCACTTAGATTAAGAAAGCAATAAATTATGAATAATTTCAAATTAAATAGACTAATATACTCTTAATTTGTCTTTCACCAAAATTCTACCAATAACACTAAGTTAATTAATGTTAAAGGTAAATTTGGAAAAAAATCAATTAATGTTACATGGGTTTGTAAAACGACAATTATATTAAAACAAAATTACTTTTCTAAAAAGACAGTTATTGTGAAACGGAAGGAGTATATAACAGAAGGGCTAAAATTATTTTTCCACAATGCAGAATGCTCAAGTGGAACAAAATTCTTAAATAAAATTAAATTTGGTTACTTCATTTCATTTTGCAGGCAAATCAAGCAGAACCCATTTTAGTTTACCTTAAAAAAAAAAAAAAAAAATTGACATTTATAATATTTCAGACAACACAATTCTAATAAAATTCAGTTTATTTGGTTTATAGCACGCAATTTTTTTTTTTCAAAAATCACAGTAACAGTTATTTAATTCAAATAACACAAAGGTCTGCTTATGGCAAAAAAAAAAAAAAAAAAGTAAAAATTGATATAAACCAAAAAAAAAAAAAAAGTCTCAAGAAATAATAATAATAACTGGGGCTAACGGTAATAAAAACTTTACCGTTGGTTGTTACTCTTGTTAATTAAGGAAAAACAGAAATAAAATCTTTACTAAAGATTTCCTCTTGAAGCTAAGAAGAAACATTAATTAATGCTTTATTATTATTATTATTATTATTATTTTTTGTGTCTGAATTTTACGATATAAAAATGCTTGTTTGTTCTTATTTTCTTTTCAATTCAATTCAAGTCCCTTTTTCAATTCCTGTTTCAGCCTCTCCCATTCTTGCTTTCTTTTGATTCTTTTCAATCTCTGTTCTTGAAATTTCAATGGCTCCTTCACCTTTAAAACCTTCTTCCGAAGAAACCCATACGGGCAAAAAGATGACTAAATCTGAAATTTCAAGTTTCTTGAAGAGGAAAGAAACTTTGAAGAAGAAAGCTTATGAACTTGCAACTTTGTGTGATATTCCAGTTTGCTTGCTCTGTTTTGGATCTGATGGAAAAGTCTTTACATGGCCAGAGAATAAAAAAGAGGTTAAAGATATCATCTTGAGGTATAAAAGAGACAATAATAATAATCTTCAACTGGGTCTTGACAAGAACAAGAGGATCAAGAACCATAATCTTGAACAGAGTCTTGAGAAGAACAAGAAGATCAAGAATCATAATCTTGAAAAGATTGAAAGTTTGGGCAAGAAGATTTATGAGTTACCTGAAGAATCTTTAATGGAATTGTTGGGTTTCTTGGAACGTAAGTTAAAGGGTATAGATGAGAGAATTGGGTATTTGCAGATTAAAGATAAGGGCAAAGAAAAGATGATGGTTAATGAAAATTATTGTGGAGAAATTGCCCAACAAAACCCACTTCTTCAATTACCAAATTTATACAATAATATTGTTGATTTGAGCCAGCCATCTTGCTCCACCTACAATAATCAATTGGGTTTTGGAAATTATAATCCTAATTACATGATGATGATGATGATGAGTAGTGGAATTGCTCCAATGGATTATTACAGAGACATGGGAATCACGGCTAATTTCTTGATGGGTGAAATTGGAATTGGAAATTCTTCAGAGGAAGTACAAAGAAATGGCTATGGAGTAACTGGGGGTTTTCAATTAGGGTTTCCTCATAATCAAGGATTGGTGCCTTTTGGTGTTATGCCAATTTCAGTATGGCCACAGCAGCCACCATTAGTACCATTACCATTACTATCTGATGATCAGATAATGAAGAATCAATATCAGAATCAAGATCAGCTTAGCAATGGAGATTCATCAAGCAATTAATTGACAAATTCTGATGATTTTTCAATTAGCTTATGTTCTCTTGTCAGGTTTTTTTACTAGTTAATTGGGTATTATCTTTTGTTGGAGAAACAATTACTTTTGGAGAAACTATTAAACAAGAAATTCCAATTTTGACTCTGTTTTGTTTCCTCTGATTTTTTTTTACCCATTTTCATGTACTACACTGCTACTTCAGTGATTGATACCACTCTATTATTGGTAATGGAATTGTTTAAAAATATTTGGATGGGAGGAATTGCTATTGATTGATATTTTTTCCCCTAAATTTGAGTCTAATTATTAAAGTTCCAACTTGTAATTTTAGACCATTGGAAATGATTCACATTAATATATATATATATATATATATTTTTGAACCAAACAAAAGTTTTATTAATCACTTAAAATATCTGAAAGTAAAAGAGCTCTAACAAAATTAGGAGCCTCTTGCCACAGGACGGGACTAGCATGGGAATGAGCCACTTGAGCAAACACATGGGCGACCACATTCGCTTGTCTCTTAACAAAATAAACAGTAATATTGACCATACTGTTTAACAAAAACATATAAGACTGAAGAATAATCTCAAACTCAGAATCATCGGCTTGGGAGGAATATAGGCTATCAACAACCCCTTTTGCATTCATTTCTAGCACAACATTATGAAAACTAAGAGAATTTAATAGCCTAAGAGCTTCTAATAACCCCAATACCTCTGCTTCCTTCGGATGATATGCACCGGCAAAACACTTAACAAAACCATAGAGAAAATCACCATTGCAATTATGAATAACAAGACCAATACCTGTGAGTCTCTCTTGAGTAGATACCGATGCATCGACATTACATTTAACAAATGGAGCTACTGGACAAAACCATCGTGAAGCTCCACCTGCATGGTTAGATGTGTTTGGTACTGAATTCGTGGCCTGAGCAGAACACCATCCCTGAAAGAAATTCATAAACGAAATTACTGTCTGCATGGGATTACAAATCCTATGTTCCCAAAGCCAATTATCACGTTGTCCCCATATTGCCCATACAATCAAGCAACAATTGATTATAAACTCATTAGATTCCCTTTCCAAAAGCAAACCTAACCACTCAAACAAAGAACTGACATGTGCATAAGGAACTGGACCACCTAGAATAGCCCAACATGAAATTGCAAATGGACAGGCCAGAAACAAGTGCATAGAATGTTCCCCATAAGCACCACAAAGCACACACTCATTTGACACATTCATACCCCGTAGGAATAAATTATCTCTAGTGGGAATAGCATTAACACAAATTTTCCATAGACATTGCTTAACTTTTGGAGGCAAAAGTAATTTCCAAAACCGAGACCACCAGAACACACCAACAACCTGAGTACCCTCCCTATCTAAGTTCATAAGGAAATGATAACCCGATTTGACAGAATATCGCCCTTTACTATCATAATGCCAAATAAGCTTGTCTTCTTGACCCACTCCTATTGGTGGAAGCCGAGATATAGCCTCCACATTCCTATTAAGAAAAAGATCATTTAGCAACGCAAAATCCCACTCCCTACTATCTGTTCTAAGTAAGTCTTTTACAAATATATCTTCCATACCAACAATGGGGCTCGTACGAACATGAAACCCATCATCTTCCTTCAACCAAGGATCATTCCACACATTCACACTAGACACATCTCCCACTCTCCATCTACACCCTTTTTGCAACACAAATTTCGCAGACCATATACTCTTCCATATGAAGCTAGGGTTGGACCCCAATTGCGCTTTCAAAAAATCCCCTCCAGGAAAATATCTGGCTTTGAGTAACTTACTAACAAGAGTATTCGGCTGATCAATAAGTCGCCAACCTTGCTTAGCTAATAAAGCAAGATTAAAAGTTTGTAGACATTGAAAACCCATACCACCTTCATTCTTACTCTCACACAACTGATCCCATGAGAACCAATTGATTTTCCTTCCCCCATTTAATTTCATACCCCACCAAAATGAATTCATCATTTTCTGGAGTTCATCACACAAAGTCACAGGTAAAAGAAAGGTACTCATACAATAAGTTGGAATTGCCTGAGCCACAATTTTAATTAAAATCTCCTTATCGGCTTGCGAAAGAAATCTCCCTTGCCATCCTTGTAGCCGTTTCCACAATCTATCCCTCAAAAAAGCAAAAACTGCTATTTTTTTCTTACCAATCAAAGAAGGTAAACCCAAATATTTACCCGTATCCAAAGGAGTCAAGACACCAAAAAAACCAAAAATAGTATTTCTAACATCATTGGCAACATTAGGACTATAAAAAATACCAGATTTAGTAAAATTAATAGCTTGACCCGAATCCCTTTCATAACTAGCCAAAGCAGACTGCAAAGCTACACACTCATCCATTTGAGCTTGAAAGAAAAAGAAGCTATCATCTGCAAACAACAAGTGAGAGATACTAGGAGCCCCCCGACAGACTACAGACCCATGAATATCACCTCTAGCCTCAGCCCTCTCAATAAGAGAAGACAACCCCTCAGCACACAAAATAAAAAGATAAGGTGATAAGGGGTCTCCTTGACGGATACCCCTATGAGGAAACAAAGGCCCAATTTCTCGCCCGTTAACAGCAATAGAATAACATACAGAGGATACACACATCATTATCCATTTAACCCAAATATCTGAAAAACCCATCTGAATCATAATTGCTTTCAAGTAATCCCAACTAATCCTGTCATAAGCCTTACTAATATCAATTTTTAAAGCTACAAGCCCTTCTTTACCCCTTGTACGACGCTTCATATGATGAATAACTTTAAAGGCAGCAATAACATTATCAGTAATAGAGCGACCCGGCACAAAAGCAGATTGAGCACCTGAAATCAGATCGGGCAAGACCACTTTAAGACGATTAGCAAGCACCTATGCAATAGTTTTGTACAGCACATTACAAAGAGCAATAGGACGAAGCTCTTTCATAGAAACAGGACTATCACATTTCGGAATCAAAATAATAATAGTGTCATTCAAAGCTCTGGGCAACTCACAATTCACAATCCAATCAACACAAGCAAAGAAAACATCATTGCCAATTAAATGCCAAAAATTCTAAAAAAAACCTGGATTGAGTCCATTAGGACCTGGTGACTTGTCTGGATGCATTTGGAACACAACTGCCTTAAATTCATCAATAGTAAATGGTGCGGTGAGCCTCTCATTATCAACTATCGAAACCCGGGCATGAATATAGCTCAAATCCAAGTGATCAGCTGAGCCATCCGCATCAAAGAGACTTTCAAAATAATTAAAAGCCACCGAACCAATACCTTCAACCCCATCAACCCAAACCCCAGCATTATCTTGAATACCCGAAATGAAATTCCTTTTCTTCCTAGCAGTAGCCATGGAATGAAAGAATCTAGTATTTAAGTCACCATCCTTGAGCCAAAAAGCCTTAGCTCTTTGTCTCTAGTCATATTAATTAGTTGTATTTTAATATATATATATATATATATAAATTATTATTATTTTTATTGAATTTAAATATTATTTTTTAATAATTTTAAAAAATTAATATAAAAAGAAACATGGACCAAGTTTATTTTATATGGAACTAGCTAAAAAATAATAAAAAGATATTATTATATGTATTAATCTATATAGATTTTAATTTATTAATTAGGATCTACAAAAACACAATGATGTGAATTTTTTTTTTTTTTTTTTTGCCCAAAATGATGTGAAAAAAATTGATGAAATAACTTCATATAAGCTTAATTTTTTAAGGAAGTGACTTGACACATCATAATTTTTTTTTTTTTAACAATTCTTGAGTTTAGGAGATGTTTAATAACGACATTCAACACTTAAAATTAAAATTTTCAGCACTTAATCATTTTAAATTATTCGTTAACACTAGTCTTAAAAGTCTTAATTGAATTAAAAATTACTTAAAACAGTAAGTCAAAATTTTTAACTTAAAATTTATATTGAATATAATAAGTGATTAGATTTTTAAATATTTTTACAATTTAAAAATTATATCACTTATTTTATTCAGTTAAATTTTATCAAATATCACCATAGTTATTATTATTATTATTATTTAGGACAAATATTAAACATCATAAATTATTATTTATATATCATATAAAACATATAAAAATACTCATAATTATAGAAAATATTTATACTCATCAATTAAGTCTGCTAAGTGTTATAATATTTAAAAGTTGAAACTATGCAAAACTCAGATTTGCAAAGTGCTGTTTTAATACCGATATGTGTACGAACATATTGATACGAAAATTAACAATTTTTGTCTCTAAACTTTGTTAACAAGTTGAACCTTAAATTCTTGATTATAAAATTATAAATTTTCATCATATTTTAGTCCTTTAATGTTCTAATTAGATTGCATTTTAAATTTTAAAATTAAGTGCACATAAATTTCTAATTTATTAAATTTTAAAATATTTTTCATTAACAATGGTTTAATTAGGATTAAAATATATATTAAGACAAACTCTCAAAGAGTTGTTTATAATTAACCAAAATAAAACTTCGTTAACCAACTACAACATGATGGCTGCAAGACTTGGATAAATAGACTAGTGAAACAGCCCAAAATAGACCACAAAATTAAGAATTCAAAGGCAAGGTTCTGAAATTATTTAAAGATTAATATTTAGTCAAACAAACCTTGATTACCATTTGGGCTTTTAACAACTTAATTATCAAGAATACTGACTTAACTTCCTATCAATTCATTCATTCTTTTGTTCCAATCGTAGATGTCAAATTCTCATTAAGCTTCTTCCAATAATAATAATAATAATAATAAATATTAGAATATATAATTTTATCCAAATAGAAATCAAAGTTGCGAAGTCATAATTTTATCAAGTGCTATTTAACTAGTAGCCAAAGAGTCGAGTGTCTATCTTATAATGCAGAAGATAAAGAGTTTGAATCCTGACAATCCTTATCTCTTTTAAAAATTTTCTTAATTTCAATTATACTTATTTGATTAAAATCAAAATAAAAAATGAGCTATTATATCTATTTTTTTTTTATCACTAATTACTGAACTCAATTCCATCATAATCCACATTAAACTTCCAATTACATAAAATGATGGGTATGATTTTGATTAAATAGATACAATTGAAATTAAATTTTTTTAATTAGAATATATATAATAAGTTATTTTAAAATATTTGAATACAATTATAAATTTAAAAAAGCTTTTACTTTTTTTTATTGTTAGAGTTTTCATGACTCGAAAATGTGACCTTTCAAGGAAAGAGTTACTTTGTTTTAATGTTTTGAAAGAAAAGGAAAAGGAAAAACTTCTATATTATTCCATATTTTCTAATTGCATTATCTTCTTATTTAATTATTCTCCAATAGCAAAGTGTGATGGGAAGCAAAACTTAACCGTTTCGTTTCTCTAACTGTTTGTGTTTTCATCACTGACGTGGCTCATGTAGTTTCAGAATCCATCAAAATAATTTTAACCATTAACAGGGATCTTTCTTAGGTGAACCTAGTCCACCACGTCAGATTATGAACTGTCCAATCATGATCTTTCATGTTAAACAGTAACTACCCAATAAGGTGAATATGGAAATTAACTACCTGAATTATGGGGTGTGTATTGTAATTAACACGTTTACGTGTTAGATCATCATTGGTAGTTCATAATCTGACGTGGTGAACTTAGTTCACCTAAGAATTTCTCCATTAACAGATAGTCGTTCATTATTCAAATTTATTTAATTAATTTAATCTTAATTGAAAGACTATTTCATTGATCTTTGGAGTTAGATTACAAACTTAAAAGCTCGTTTGATTCATGAAATAGAATAGAAAAAGAATAAAATAAAATAACTATTTCATGCTTTGCTCTTTATAAAATTCATTCATATATTATAAATTATATTATATATTTAAAAATTCAAACATGTTGTAAATAAAAGAACAATTATAAAGAATAGAGAAATAGAGAATAGAATAACAATAGAAGAGAATAATTTTGTGTGTCTTACTTCATTGATTGTAACACCTATTTATAGGTGTAAAAGGTTATAGAGATAGGAATAGCAATAGCAATAGCAATAGAGTTCTATTTACATAAAAATATCTATCTATATAGATAGGATAGACATCCAATCCAAATACACCACTTAAATATTATCACAACATTGGTCTATTATTCAGAGTATATATATATATATAATTGTTATTAGGTTGCTATATTTTAGTATGCTAAATCAATTACTTTGAAACGATTTGATAATAAAATTTTTGTTTTGTAAATAGATAATTAACCAAATCAAATAGTATAAAAATACTTATACTGTCTTTATTTATGTAAATATTTTTTAATTGCTTTTAATTTAATTAATTGTTATGAATATTAAAAAATTAATGAATTGTTGTTATAAAATAATCAATATTAATTTTTTAATGAAATAAAGTTTAAATTAATTAACATATATCATTATTTAGCACAACCAGTTTAAATTATTGTGTAATTTGTTAATAAAAAAAATTTGGTTAATTGATAAATCAAGAAATCCATGGATATCAATGATTTAATTCAATTAAAAAAAAAATTGTCACAAGCCAGTTAGTAAATCCTTACTCTAGTGCTCTGCATTCAGGAGTGGTTAAGTGAGTAAGGTGACTAAGAAAATCACATTAAACTCTTCAATTATGAAGGCCCCCTTTATATATATATATATATATATATATATATATATATATAGGCTCATATAGTATATAGAAAATATAAAGTATTTTATAAAAATAAAATAGAGAAAACAAAATGTTAAAATTTTAGAAATATAACTTAATAAAAAGCCTAATTAAATCTATTAGCTTTTCCTTCTCTAAAAAAAAAAAACACTATTAATTTTTCCTAAATAGTAGCATAAATCTATAATTTTTTTCAACTGCCTACATAATTGCTATCTCTCAAACCACAAAAAACCCTACCGTCAATTTTTTTTACCTCATTCTATTTTCATCTTCTACTTTTAATTCTGTTTTTTTATTTGAATAATTGGTAAAAGAGTTTCTCAAAATTTTCAATTGTTATTGCTAATTCTCAAAGTCTCCAAGTTCTATTGTTCACAAATTTAATTTAATTTATTAATTTATCTCAATTAGCTTTTAGTTTTTGTTATTATTTTGTTTATTTGTTATTCCTCATATGTGTCAATTTGTTTATCCTTGAAAATGAATGGTAGAATAAGAAAATATCAATCTGAATATGAAAACTCAAGGAAAAAAAAAAAGATTAACAAATATCTTGTTGACAAAAGAGAACTAATTTTGAATTAAGAAGTAAATTTAAAATTTAATCTTAATTTTTGATTTATTTCAAAAGCAATTATTATTAAATTTCTCTGGTTTTATTAATCTCCTACTGTTGTTACTTGTTACCTACTATTGTTGCTGTCTATATAATCTTCAATTTAAATGTCTCATCTAATGACTTTACCTTAGGTCTCAAAAAATCTTGAGCCACCCTTGACTCTAATTCAACACGATTTTTTTAGCATTAATTTTATTTGTGAGATTCGAATTCTGACATTTATTTCTAAAATAATCTCATCTTACCACTAAATTAAAATACTAATTAACACGATTTTTAATTATTAGCTTATTGTCTATATCTAGTGTATACATTTGTCTAATATGATAATAATATATGAAAAAAATCAATATCTTTTATTAAAAGAAAAAAAAAAAGATAAAAGTCATATTAGTTTAATATATTTTTATCTATTAATTTGACTATAGGAGATAAGAATATCAAGAATTTTGCTCAAAACAAAAATCTCTTTTTCCAAAATGGCTTGGCAAAAAAGAATAGAACTCCTTCCACAGATAAACGTTTCTTGTAAGAAATGCTCTGTTTATCCTATGAGATAAGTCTTGATTCTCATTATTTGTTTGACCATCAAAATCGATTAATCTTCACCTTTTTTTTTTTTTTTTGCCAATAGATTAATCTTCACCTGGTAGTGAGGCAGACGAGTAAAAGTACGACTTGTGTCTAATCTATTAAATATTCAACTATTTAAATCGATTAATTAAAATTGTTTGAGTAGGTTTATTATATTATATTATATTATAATTTATTGAGTATATATTCTTAGTATAGCAACACTGAAAATGAAATAGTTGCCATGCGTGAATGGTTAATCAAATTATCACAATATTGAATATTGTGATCTACACAAGGCAAGACTTACTCCAAAGACAATATTCATCTAAATTGAATAATTGTTGCAAATTCAAAAATTCTTGATTAAATTAGATTTACGTCAACATCTCTTTTATAAAATGAGATCTCATCATAATACATGATATCATTTTTACGTAGGATAAAATATTTTGTATGCTGAGATCAATCTCAAAAGAGATTCACATAGATCGGATTTAAAAAGTATATTTTATTAAGTTATTGGATTAAATTGTATCTTTGTCAATATTTATTTATTTATTATTATTATTATCTTGGAGATCTAATAGTCACATATACATATATACTAATGGGTTAATCCCACCAATGCTCCTTACATATACTTTAATATTACCATGTTCTTCTTAATTTAATTTATAAATTAAATATCATTGATTTTTAAATTTTTATTACAGTTAAAGTTATTTATATAAATATAATTTAATAATAAGTGTATATATATATATATATATGTGTGTGTGTGTGTGTGTGTGTGTGTGTGTGTTATGTTATATATATATATATGTGTGTGTGTGTGTGTGTGTGTGTGTGTGTGTGTGTGTGTGTGTGTGTGTGTGTGTGTGGAGTTCCGCCTCCACTAATGTTTTAAAAACAAAAATTAAAATTAAAATCATTCTCTTAAAATTTCAATAAATTCGTTGTTGAAATTTAGCTCCCTCGTTACACTAGAAAAAATCTTACATATACTTAATTTATGTGAACCTTCCTCCATTAAATCTCTCATAATATATACAAATTAGAGTTGAGCACGATTCGGTCCAATTCAGAAATTTGAAAATATCTGGGATTTAATTGAATTTCGAAAATTTTAATTTGTGAAGAATCAAATCCAGAACCAAAATAAAAAAATCTCCGTATTGTATTGTTCTGAAAATTTCAGGACAATACAATTTGAAAATCGGATATTTCGGTTCCGATCCAATCCAATACAATACAATACGGAGATTTGGGTATGTTAAAGAAAAAAAAGAAACAAAAATATGTAATTTGATAATTTATATCAACAAAAACAATTAAAACCCAGAATTTATCAATGATTTTAAACTAGAAAAATATAATTGATGAGTCTAATTTCACCAAATACTGTTGATTGTGGGTCCCTCGAAGAGATAGAATTTGTAAACAGATAAAAAGCGAGTCAATGGCTCCCAGGGGCTGACCCTCTGAGAGAGACTCCGATGCTTAAGTCAGTAATTGTTTGAGAGATAATGTAATTCAAGTTATCGAAGTAATGCTCATACCTGTGAAGTTTAATCTTTGAGGAGGATGACTATTTGCATGTTAGTTTGACCTTATCCTTCTAATATTCAGATTTTAAGTAGATTAGGCAGCTGGGTCTGACCCATTATAATTCTCATTTAGTTCGGTATTTTTTGTAACTTATCAATAATTACTGTAAAAATATATAAATATAATATAAATATAATTATATTAATATTTTACTTAATTCGAATATTTTTAATTTTGACTTATATACTACTTAAAGTTAATAAATAATTTCTTATAAGTTATAACCACTTTCTAACTTTTTATACAAATTATTAACTTATTACAAATAATTTCTTATTGATAATGTATTCCATAGATGTTAATTAATAAAATAATATTTTTAAAAATTACAGTATTAGATACTAACAAAATTTTAATATAAAACTTTATTAGTATCACAAAAATATAATTACAATTAAAATGACAATATTACTAGATTTATATACTAACATATTATACTTTCTTATTATTACTCATTAATTAATCAAAACATATATTAAATTTTTTTTCTTCTAAAACATATATGTAGTGAATTTAAAATGTTTAATTGTAATATATGGTTATATCTTAGTATTATTAAAACTTAATCCATATTATATTACTAATTTTTCATTAATACAAATTTAATAAAGCTAATATTTAAGTAAATTATATAAATATCAATAGTTATATTAAATTGAATTGA
>CATKHJ010396980.1:0-23615 GCA_949750685.1 Vernicia montana | reverse complement strand
GTGATGAAGTTAATTTCAAGCGAAGTGAGCCCGTTTAGAATAGTTCACCTTTAGTTAAGTTCGAGTTGATCTAGTGTGACCTGTAAGAAGAAACAAGAGTCAAGTGGGCTAGGCGGGGTGCCTAGAGAAGCCACTCCGACGGTCAAGTTAGTGAATAGGCTCAATGTAAGAGACTGAGAATAATATTGGAGTATTGTTTGTGTTTGTGTTAGCAAGAATGCATGTACCTTTCGTTGGTCTAATTTTGAGGTATTTATAGGAGAGAGATTCTTACAAGAGTTGAATATGGATTTCCTTGACCGGTGCGGATATAGATTGGCTTGCTGCATCATTTTTATCCTTTTCCTGCTTGGATATGAACTAGATGGCTCTTTATTTGACTTTAGTCAATGGGCTTTGTAAATATATTATGATGGGCCGGGTCCAACTTACTTTACTACCCAGTTCGGTATATTTTGTCCCTTATCATATATTAATTAAAAATCATAAAGAATAAAGCAACAATAGAAAAATATAAATCTCAAAGTCTAGCTAGTAACCATTAAAAAAAATAAATAAAAGATGAATACAACCATATTATTATAATTCCTTCAACATGTTGTTTTCTTTATCTTCAAAGTTTGAAAAATAGAACTTGCTATTTTCCTGATTTCGCAAATATTACCCTGTAAAAATAAATGAAAAAGAAAAGAAAATAGTTAGTATTTATATCGAAATAAATGGAAATTGTACAAAAAAAAAATCTTATCAAATACTATATGACAAAATAGTAAAACTTACTATCATCTTCATCATCGTCATCTTCGTCACTAGTAGTATTATCATCTTCTTTGTCATCAGTCAATAATAGTATCATCTTCTTCATCACCAAAATCTTCTTCATTAGTTTTATCTTTTGGTTGAACTGACTTTTGAATTAAGGCAACAATGCTACTATCAATTTCATTTAAGCCTACATCTTTTCGAAGTAATGATTCCATATTTTCCTCATCTATTTATTCAACCTCGTTAACATCATCTATCTCATATTGTTGATATGTCTCATCATTCAAAACTAACATTCATCTTTTTTTGCATTTTTTAGAACATCATATATATTTCTTGGACATACTTTTTGCACAATTTTCCAACTACTTCCATTTTTTATGTCATCAATATAGAAAACTTGCTCTGTTTGAGTGGCTAACATAAATGGATCAATTACATATCATTTTCGACTTGTATTAACACTCACTAATTGGCTATATGTGTTCAATCTATTTCTTTTGTCACCCACATTCCACCAGTCACATTTAAACAATAAAACATGATGTCCATAATAATATTTTAGGTCAATGATATCCGTTAGTACACCATAAAAATCAATTTCTTATGTTCTCCTTTGACAAGTACACGACTATTTTGCGTGCGACGATATTTATTACATCCAATTGTGTGAAATCTAATTCCATTAACTATTATACCACTATACCTTACAATACGAATATTAGGACCCAACCCTAACACATATAACTGATCTTGTGATCCAAGTGAGCCATTTAGATTCAAGTTTACCACCTATGAAAAATCAAGAATTATTAGTTGCAAAGTCTTTATTAATATTAAAAAATAATAAAAGTGCACAATATACTTCAATGTTGCTTAAAATAATTTTCTATATTAGAAAATGACACTTAATATATATATATATATATATATATATATATATATATATATATATATATATATATATATATATAAAGAACAATTTACTTACATATTGCTTAAACTAAGACGGAAATTCATTTTCATGTCTTTGTTGCACATCAATCAAGCTTTGCCCTCGAACTTCTTCCTTATGTAAACTATATGCAATGACAAATTAAAAATTATAACAATAATAATATTTACATAAATGAACTACTAATTTTATTTTATAAAAAAAAAAACTTACTCTAAATAAGATTCTATCTCTTTGTAGTTATTAAGTATATACCACTGAATTTTCTTGAAATCATATGAGGATAACACATTATACACAGGTGCTCCCAAAATTCTTGCCTTTTGTGTGAAAATTGAAATTCCATTATCTATTTCCATTTGAGGTCCATCATAATTCCTTTCTATGCGATTGTGTTTAGTTTCAGCTTCTCGAAAATACATTGAACAAAAAAAGAAAACATTCTTCAGTGATATATGTCTCAGCAATAGAACCCTTGGATGAGCTTTGTTGCCCATAGATTCTTTCAAAGTGCATAGATACCTATTCACAATTATAAAAAAATTAAAAAGAACGAATATACAAACACATAAACAATAATAACAATAAAAAATAAATTGCAATTATTTTTGTTACCTTTCAATGAAATACATCCATCGATAATGAACTGGTCCACCTAATTCAACTTCACGTGGTAGATGAATTGATAAATGTACCATAATCACACAAAAAAGGAAGATATGTCATTTCAAGCTTACACAATATTAGAATGATATATTTCTGCAACTTTTTTAACATGGCTCTATCCAATGTTTTTGAACATAAATCCTTGAAGAAAGAACTCAACTCGGACAACATATTATATAAATCCTTCTTCAAATAGCCATTGTCACGACCCAACTCAAGAGCTGCGACAGTCATAGGGCATAGGTAACCATTAGGGCACCGAACACCCATAGAACCCACTCACTATATACTATTACAATAAGAATCCGACAGAGTGCCGGCTACACATAACTCATACCCCAAGATACACAACATGCATATAAAATTAACATTTCAAATGACAATTTTTTATACCCTCAACATCATATACAATATCACATTCTCATGCTAATACAAATCCTCCCAATGTTATCTCTTATAAAACACTAATCAATATTTCTTATCAATTTTGGACATACATCGTGGTCTCAATATATATATATATATATCAATATTTTGCTGAGAAGTATTGGGAGACTGTGCTGTGAAGTTTTGAAGTGTTCTTCTTTGTAGGTGTATTTGTTGTGTGATTGATATTTGCTTAGAAATAGGAATAGTATTTTCATACCACTGAACCCATAACTAGTATTGCTAGGTCGTAAGTCCTATGAGAGGCGGTAAACCCTGAGGGCATAGTTTGGGTATAACCGGAGGAAAATTTTATTTTGATTTTCTTTTTAAATTTTTATTTCATTATGGATACATTTCTTTGTAGAACTACATCATCATTTTCTACATCTTCCAACTCAAATGATTCTTAAATTAAGAAAATTATCAATAGTAAAGAAATCACTATTAAAGATTTTTCAAAGTCCATAGATGATTGGTAAATTTTCAAAGTACAACAAAATCAGATTTATAAATCTAGTAAATTAAATTTTTTCAAATATGATTTTAAAATCAAAATTGAAGAAAGAGACATTCAGATTTCAAAACCTTTTGAAACCATACATCTTCTTTTCTAGAAATCTCTACAAAATCATAAAGCTAAAAGCTTTAAGTACACAATCAAACCTCTTACTAAAGAAGGACTAGACACGTCTATTCTAGCGGTCCTTAGAGATGCTAGGTTCACCAGTTTCCATGACTCTTTACTCAGTTCTGTATAGTCTAGCCTGAATAGGGGACTATCTCATTTGACTTTTATCCTAATATTACTGTTTCTCTTAATGATAAAAATATTTTATCAAGTATTATTTTACAAATTAAAACTCATAATTACAAAATGCTCGAAGGTTCTATTCCAGTAGCATTAATGTTTAAAATTCATTATAAAGCCATGATCTCTACCTTTGCCACAAAACATAAATTCCATTCCCAAAAAGGAGACCTTGTTTTTACAAACTAACTTGACCAAGTCAAATACAATTGTCCTTAGATCCATCCAATGGAAAGAAATCACTCTACCAGAATAATGGGTCTTAGAGGGTGTTTCTCAACTTGAGCCACCAAAGCAGATTGAGCCAAACATAAATTTATCCAAAATTATGCAATTTCATAACGGAAAAGTCAAACTTACATTTGACAGAAGATCTTTCAGTTCTAGCTCTAGATTTTCAGATGCAGCATCTTCATCTGAGACTATTGAGTTGGGGACATTGTCTAAATTACCCTCTATTATTCATGTTCCTTATACACAACTTAATGTACAGGAACTACCAAACAGAATCCAACCCAGGTATTCTACTTCAGATATACCAGTACAACCAAGGTACTCTACCTCGGAAATACCCCCAACCAATTTGTAAAATGTAGACTACCATACACCTATTCCTCATCTTGTTTACACAAAATCTCAACCTATAAACCATGAACAGGAAGAAGATCCATCTTTACCTACTTCGCCTACTGCTTCCCAAATAACCCATAACATTACCCATGAATGTAATGCTCTGGAAAGGGAATTCGAAGTAGATAAAAAATTCTTACATGTAGATTTTTATGCATCTAGTAATACAGAAAAAAGACTTCGGTTTTTTAAAAATTTTCTGAATACTAGACAAGAAGTACATAAGAGGTTTTATGATTTTGTTCTTTTTCAAAAAGTACATATCTTATTTTTTGATTGATTTGAAATATATGCTTCTGAAAATAATATTTCATAACCATTTTAAAAAAATGTAAATCCTGTTACTGTGAGAAACAAACTTCATAAATGGAAAACTGATAATGGGATAGTTCAGTCTGAACATCAACCTACTAGGAAGATTACATTTTCTCATCAAGATATAAACATAGTAGCAGCTCCATATAAAACTACAACTCAAACTGATCCTGATAGGAGAGTTGTAGAACAAAATAATTTTACAAATTCCAATTTACAGACAATAGGTAAACAATTAACCAGAATAGAAACTCAAATTTCTAGGTCTATTGTTTCCCAAGTTCACTCCTCTGAAGAGACGCCCAAAATAGAAAAAAGACTTAAAAATCCTATGTTTAAGCCTTTTTAGATTTCCAAGTCTAGCCAATAGGAAATCCAAAGCCATCAACCAGAGTTCATCAAGGCCATTAGAGACCAATTGAGTAAGATTGATTCATCTTCCTCAGGAACCTCTAGACTTGTTGTACCTGACACTCCTCCTGAACAGTCTAGGAGTGTTAGTGTCCTAAATAGAAATCTTCAACAGGAAACTAAAAAAGAAACCTTAAGTCCATCTCCTATTACTTAAGTAAATAAGTTACATTTGCAAACCTCAGTACCTAGGATCATAACTCTTGACATAGGCACAAAACATAAACCAAATATCCTTACCCAATTTAAGTTCAATGCCTCTTCTGTCTATGAATGGAACATAGATGCAATGTCATGGCTGCAAATGCATATAAAACTCAAACAGGAACCCCCTGATAGAGCTATTATAGAGCTTATGATAGCAGGGGTTTCAGGTAAATTAAAGAGATGATGGGATTTTCATCTCACACCTCAGCAACAATTAGAAATCCTTAATTCTACCTAAACCTTTGAAGATGGAACCCCAATTTTTGATGAAGAAGGTAATAAAATTCAGGATGCAGTTGCTACCCCTATCCTTACCATTTCCTTACATTTCATAGGAGATCCTTCCCATCTCAAAGATAAAAATGTTGAGTTGCTTAGTAATCTTAGATGTAAGAAGCTCAGTGAATTTCAAACTTACAAAAATACATTCCTTACCAGAGTCATGCTTAGGGAAGATTCCAACCAACCTTTCTAGAAAGAAAAATTCCTTGTAGGATTGCCAACCTTGTTAGGAGAAAGGGTCAGGAATACCATCAATTAAATTTTTGGTAACCCCATTCCATATAATAGATTGACCTATGGAGAACTCATTAGCTTAACCCAAAAGGAAGGTCTTAAAATCTGTCAAGATTTAAAATTACAAAAGCATCTTAAATGGGAAAATGAAAAAGACTAAACAGGAACTAGGTAGTTTCTACCAGCAGTTTGACTCATATAAGAATACATCCACTTCTTGTAATGGTCAGTGTAGCAAGAAGCCATTTAGGAAATCCAGTAAATCATATAAGTATCACTCCAAACCAAGGAATGAGACTTATTACAAAAAAAAAACCTTTATCTTCCAAGCCATATTCTAAACCCAAAAAATCCTTTAGAAAGTCAAGTTCTAATTCCAAACCTAGAACCAACTTTAAGATATTACATGTTTTAAATGTAATAAAAAGGGTCATACATCTGGATTATGTAGATTCAATTCCATAATTCAAGAATTAGACTTAGAAGAAGAAGTTATGAATAAGATAACTAATCTTTTAGTTGAAACCTCTGAAGTTGAAACCTCTGGTTCAAACTCTTCAGAAAATTTTGAAGATGAAAGTCCATTACAGATAGATGAAAATGGATATGAAATATTATTTTCAGAAGCATATATTTCAAACCAATTAAAAAATAAGATATGTACTTTGTGTAGAAGAACAAAATCATAAAACCTCTTATGTACTTCTTGTATAGTATTCAGAAAATTTTTGAAAAACCAAAGTCTTTTTTTTGTATTACAAGATGCATAAAAATCTTCATGTAAGAATTTTTTATCTACTTCGAATTCCCTTTCCAGAGCATTACATTCATGGGTAATGTTATGGGTTATTTGGGAAGTAGTAGGTGAAGTAGGTAAAGATGGATCTTCTTCCTGTTCATGGTTTATAGGTTGAGATTCTATGTAAATAGGATGAGGAATAGGTGTACGGTAGTCTACATTTTGGAAATTGGTTAGGGGTATTTCCGAGGTAGAGTAACTTGGATTGTACTAGTATATCTGAAGTAGAATACTTGAGCTGGATTCTGTTTGGTGGTTCCTATACATTAGGTTGTGTATAAGGAACATGAATAACAAAGGGTAATTTGGGCAATCTTCCCAAGTCAATAGTCTCAGATGAAGATGCTGCATCTGAAAATCTAGAGCTAGAACTGAAAGATCTTCTGTCAAATGTAAGTTTGACTTTTCCGTTATGAAATTGGGTAATTTTAGATAAATTTGTGTTTGGCTCAATCTGCTTTAGTGGATCAGGTTGAGAAACACCCTCTAAGACCCATTCTTCTAGTAGAGTGATTTCTTTCCATTGGATGGATTTAGGGACAATTGTATTTGACTTGGTCAAGTCAGTTTGTAAAAGCAAGGTCTCTCCTTTTTGGGAATGAAATTTATGTTTTGTGGAAAAGGCAGAGATCATGGCTTTGTAATGAATTTTAAACATTAATGCTATTGGAATAGAATCTTCGAGCATTTTGTAATTATGAGTTAAATAATACTTGATAAAATATTTTTATCATTAAGAGAAACAATAATATTATGATAACAGTCAAATGAGATAGGTCCCTTATTCAAGATAGACTCTAGAGAACTGAGTAAAGAGTCATGGAAATTGGTGAACCTAACATCTCTAAGGACCGCTAGAGTAGATGTGTCTAGTCCTTTTCTCGTAAGAGATTTTACTCTTACCTCGACTAAACCTATATGAATGTACTTAAAGCTTTTAACTTTATGATTTTGTAGAGATTTCTGTGAAAGAAGTTATATGGTTTCAAAAGGTTTTGAAATCTGAATGTCTCTTTCTTCAATTTTTATTGTAAAATCATATTTGAAAAAAATTTAATTTACTAGATTTATAAATCTGATTTTGTTGTACTTTGGGAATTTCCCAATCATCTATAGACTTTGAAAATTCTTCAATAGTGATTTCTTCACTATTGATAATTTTCTTAATTTCAGTATCATTTGAGTTGGAAGATGTAGAAAATGATGATGCAGTTCTACAAAGAAATATATCCTAATCATCTATAGACTTTGAAAAATCTTCAATAGTGATTTCTTCACTATTGATAATTTTCTTAATTTCAATATCATTTGAGTTGGAAGATGTAGAAAATGACGATGTAGTTCTACAAAGAAATGTATCCATTATGAAATAGATATTTGAAAAGAAAATCAAAATAAAATTTTCCTCTGGTTATACCCAAACTATGCCCTCAGGGTTTACCGCCTCTCATAGAACTTATGACCTAGCAATACTAGTTATGGGTTTGGTGGTTGGAAAATACTATTCCTATTTCTAAGCAAATATTAATCACACAACAAATACACTTGCAAAGAAGAACACTTCAAAACTTCACAGCACAATCTCCCAATACTTCTCAGCAAAATATTGATATATATCTTACTTACCCCCCAGGCTCTGATACCTGTGAACCCTTAAAATTACACCCCTAGACAACCGATTTTCAAATATGAACCCGTAGAATCAAACCGAGCTCAAATCAGATCAGAAATGGGCCAAAACCAGTGCCAAAATCGGATCAAACTTGAACCAAACCCGACCAAATTCGACTAAGACCAAGACCCAGGTGGGCCCAGCGGCATGTGCGGCACCAAAATGGTGCTGGCTGCCCACCGGTGCCACCACTAGCACCGACACTCCACCCTTGCCTCCACCACCTCCGAGCTCTACCCTTCCCCTATAAATAGTCTTCATTTCCTTTGAAAAAGGAAGGAGGAGAGAGGGGAATTCGAAACGCGTTTCTTCAATGTACAAAACCATTTTTCCATATCCAAACAACACATCCACTAAAGTTATTTCAATCCAAGTTGTTATTATCTCGTTTTAAGTTCCTAATCCCGAAGTGGAGCTCAGATCCGGAGCCAAGCTAGCAACGTCCTTCGAAAAAGCCAAGAAAAGCAAATGTATAACTCATTTCTCTTGCATTTTACAATTCTAAAATCAGATCTAGAATTCTGCATCTTTATTTTGATCTAAATTTGAAAAAATCTAAAATTTATTAATTTAAAATCTGAATTAAATTAATAAACCAAATAAACCTCTTTTGAGTAAAACCTCTCCTTCGCAAGAAGGGAGAACTGCGTGGGGTTTGATTCTCATTGAAAGGGATACGCAGGCATGCCAATCTTTAAGGTATCAACTCCAAAATATTTTAAATAATATTTTTCCCTTTTATTTTTATTGCTTTATATTTCTTTATTAAAATTAATTGAGGAATATGTGCTTTTCTTAGTACCTATAAGGGTTAGAGAAAAGATCCTCTTATCATATTTTATTTTATGCTTATGTACTCTGTAAATAGTTTCATTCATCATATTTATCCATGCTCATGCATACATAAAGTTATTTTGTACCTAAGCCAAACTAAAGAGAAATTAAACTGTTTATTATCAAAACTTGATCCTTGAGCTCACTCTGGTCGCTCGTAGATTAGTGCTTTTCCATTGGATAAAATAAATAATTTGGAGTCATTTCATTTGGGTTTTTCTTTAATTTTCCCAATTAAAAATAAATAAAATTAAAGTGGTGACTCCCTGTCACATAAAGCGAAAATACAAATTTCAATTTTTCAGAACTCACAGCGGGTTCCAGATTGCTTGGAGTTTCTCCCGAAAAGCATTTCGATTCCTTTTAGCGCATCAGACTGGTTCCTGGGCGAGGCCTCACAGTTGGCGACTCCATTGGAGACTATTAAAATTTTTTTCAAATAAAATATAAAAGTGGATTACTTTTAGTAAAAACAAAAGTTTGGCTTTTAGTTCTAAATAACTTTCTCATGCATCACTATATGTGGACTCCTGATCCAAAACCCTAGTTTCCTAAGAAAACAACGGATAGAAAGTAACATCGAGTGGGTAACCCTCTTTGGGTCTATTTTGCCGATAGTGAAATCGTCCAGCCCGCAACGAATCCTTTAAATCTTTTTTAAAGGTGTAACGAGTATGCATGTACTGCTGGACCCACGCGAGGCTCCTTGTTTCACATGTGGTTAGGTATATTGCTGCTCTAGTGTGACGGGTACCCAATTCAAACCATTCTTACCTTTTCATGTAATGAACCTAGAACCTGACTTTAGGTTGCATGTACCATAATCAAAATCATACACATTTGTATCAATCATGAAAATACCTTTCCTATGAATGTCATCCATATCATGCATTCATTTTAAATGGAACCTTAAACCTACCGAAGAAGGGTCAAACACTTTTGATCCAATCACTTTCATCTCACAAATTTTAAAGCCCAAAACATTTGGCACAAAATGCTACCCCATAAACCCAACAATCTTGGAAAAATTTCCCTTAAGCCCAATACCTTTGGCTCATCATACTCAAAGCCCAATACCTTTGGCCCATCATACTCAAAACCCAATAAAAATTGGCCCATAACACCATAAGGAAATCCTTTTCCCCCATAGTCTGTACATCCCAACCCGCATATCACCTTTTCACCAAAACACTTATTGAGTTTCTTTTGATTTTGCTAAAAGGTACCAATGGCTAATTCAATTGACATGGATGCCCTGGCCACACTTATGTCCAATCTCCTTAAGAAGTAAGAGGAGAATTTTCAAGCAATATTGAATGCTCAAAAAACCTAATTGGAGTAACAAAGACATTCTATCATCAAAGAAGTGCGGGCCATGGTTAATCAAGCTAGCCTCAACTCAACTAACCTAAACACAACTTTGGACCAGATCACCCTAAATCTGAACCAGGCCAATCCTGTTCCGGCCCAACCTACTACTTCATCTCCTACGAATCATTTTCAAAGAAACGAAGATTTCTCTCACCCTAACCTGAGAATATACATGGAGAAATTTAAAGTGATGGAGAAAGCCGTCAAATCCTTAAAGCTCTACAATGACCTTATTGATATGGATAATTTAGCCTTATTTCCTAATGCTAGGCTTCCACCTAAATTCAAAATGCCTAAACTGGAGAAATTTGATGGAACTATTTGTCCCAAGACCCATCTGATGATATATATAGGGGCAATGAAGCCTTTGGGACTTAACAATGAACTCATTGCATAACTGTTCCAACAATCATTAACTGGCTGGTGCAGCATTGAGATGGTTCCTTTCACTAGACAAAAGCTAGAAAAAGTCTTGGGATGATATCTGTCAAGCCTTTATCAAGCAATATCATTACAACAGTGAAGTAGATGTCACTAGGAGTGACTTGCAAACCACCAAACAACTTCCGAATGAGTCCTTCTCCACGTTCCTTACACGGTGGAGGGCTAAAGCAACTCAAATGATAAACAGAACAACTGAAAAAGAACAAGTGGATATCCTTGTTAAGAACCTACTCCCAGCTTACCAAGCCCATATGCTAATCCAATACCTGCCTACCTTCAAAGCTTTGATAGCAACTACATCCAAGGTTGAAGATTACATCCCAAGCAGATCATTTCAACCTGAATTCTCTACCACCGATCGAAATAGTGATGAAGAATCTGAACTCTATGACCTTTGAGGCTAAGACAGACATGCCTCGATCTCATCTTCCTTTTCAACCTGAAGCCATGATTCCATGCATCTTTACTAAAATGGAAAATAGACCCCACCTCACCTCACCTCACCTCTACCCAAATAGCATGTTATGGAAGAGTTCAAGCTCAGTTAATTTGACCTCTCTGAGATTGAGTCCAAGTCCAAATCAAGTCTGAGTCCATATTTAGAGTCCGAGTCTAAGTCCAAATCAAGTCTGAGTCCATATTCAGAGTCCGAGTCCAAGTCTAAATCGAGTCTGAGTCCATGTTCAAAATCCAAATTCAAGTCTGAGTTAGTCATTTATAAGTCCGAGTCTTTGTACTATATTCTCCTTTTGTAATATTATTCATGCACTTCTTTATTCTTATCTTTCCAGTTTAATCTGATAAAATAAATAATAAATAATCAAAAAATCAAATCAAATCAAATCAAATCAAATCAAATAAAAAATCAAAATCAATGAATTTCAAGCATTTGCATTTCACCATGAAATCCACCATGATTTGGAAACAATCAGGACTTGAGGGATTCTTGTATCCACATCAGCAATCGCTTCATCATATCCCAACC
The DNA here is from genome assembly GCA_949750685.1 of Vernicia montana. Taxonomy (NCBI): domain Eukaryota; kingdom Viridiplantae; phylum Streptophyta; class Magnoliopsida; order Malpighiales; family Euphorbiaceae; genus Vernicia; species Vernicia montana. The sequence goes on along the minus strand of CATKHJ010396980.1, from coordinate 11,808 downwards.
AAAGGATAATCAATAAAGAACACCAAATGGTGATCTATTTAATTAGAGCAGTTGAAGCTGAAGGCAATCAAATGAAGTTACCCATTGCACTTTTGGGTAATAAAAAATAGACACCTCAACAAAGAGGCAACAATCTCAAAAAGGACCCGATGTCCTTACAAGATTTCTCTCTGGACCAAGATTCAATGAAATGGTCTAGACAAAGGTCAAAGCCCCAAGAAGAAGGACAATAGAAGCCCAAATCATGGTGGAATAATCTTTAAATGGTCAAAATTCATTGATTAGCTCGCTAAGTTGAAAACCCGAAAGGGCGACTTAGGCAAAAATTAGAGCAAAACTCGATAAGTTGAAAACCCGAAAAGGGCGACTTAGACAAAAATTAAAGCAAGCTCGTCAAGTTGAAAACCTGAAAAAGGCGACTTAGGCAAAAATTAGAGCAAAGCTTACTAAGTTGAAAACCCGAAAGGGCAACTTAGGCGAAAATTAGAAAAAGCTCGCTAAGTTGAAAACCCGAAAGGGCGACTTAGGCAAAAATTAGAGAAAGCTCGCTAAGTTGAAAACCTGAAAAGGGCGACTTAGGCAGAAATCAAAGCAAACTTGTCGAGTTGAAAACCCGAAAGGGTGACTCGGGCAGAAATTAAAGCTAAAAAGAAGAGTCATCCTGATCAAATCATTTTGTTCCTTATGCCATTTATCCCATATTAAAGGCATATCATCTTAAGTCATCATCTTCAGGCTGATCCCTCATTAGGGACACGCCTTTCGAATCATCTTCTGTCAAATCATCTGTCATATCTCTTTATTGACCTAAGTTGGGGATTCAACTTAGTCAATCTCTATTTTGAACTTGACAATCAAATTGAATTGGTCTAACATTTCCTTTAAGTGTATTTTTACAGACTAAGAGCAAAAATCAAAGATTGAGAATGAAGAACATAGTCAATTTCCTAAAAGTTCTGTCTGACCTATAATTTGCGCCCGCAACAAAGGTTTAGCACCTGCAACATGATCATCATGACCGCTCTACCAAAATCGCGACCACTATTAAGATATTACAGAAAATAACCATTTCATCCAGTAGCATTTACGGTCACAGTCGCGAACGCGACTCTGAGCGCCATTTAAAGATTGCGACCGAAACCATCATGTTGCGACTGCAACATTCATACACTAGAAAATAGTTGCAACAGTAATATAAGCAGCGAATGGGATTCAGCCACGTGGCACTAACCGTTGTGACCATATGAACATAGCCCCGGAGAAATGGTCATTGCGACCGCTATATGTCCATAGCGACCGAGATACGGGCTTAGCGACCGCAATATTGTCTTGACAGAGCATTTAATGCGAATTTTGTAGCTGTTGAGTAAGATTTGTTCCATACCTTTTTGTAATAGCTCTTTTATGGAGGGAAACTATAAATACCCCCCATTAAGAGTCTTCAAGACACACAACAACCTCTTTAGCAACAAAACTCTTGCAAATTTAATTTTCAAACTTTCAATTTTCATTAAACACCTTGTGTGTTTGTTGTAAGAGTATTCATTGCTCAAAAGGGTTAGTGTGAACCATCAAATACTTGTTAGGTTGGGGAGTTATCCTTTCTAAAACTCTTGTTGGGTTTGAGTGTTAGCCTTAGTGAAAACATTTGTGAGGTTTATAGTGTGAGCCTTAAAAACACTTGTAAAAAGTTTGGTGTGAGCTTAAACACTAAGTTAGGAGTGAACTTGTTAAAAATCCATATATAGTGAAATTCCCAATTGTTGATTGGGGAGTGGATGTATGATTGGTTATAATCCAAACTACGATAAATCTTTGTGTCTTTCTACTCTTCTTACTCTTTCTCAATTAAAATTTTTAATTGCCCACCAATTCAACCCCCCCTTCTTGGTTCATCTTGGGCTACAAGTGGTATCAGAGCATTAGTCTCATTTTTACAAGCTTAACTATGTGAGAAAAGATCAAAATGGCCAATGAAGGGATCAATCACCTCAAGCCTCACTTTGATGGCACCGATTATGCTTATTGGAAGCATAGAATGGAAGTCTATCTTGATAGTGACATTGTGGATCTATGGAATAGTGTGCTTGAAGAATGGAAACCTCTATCAAATGTGGTTGAAGGTGTTGAAGAGTTGATTCCAAGAAAAAAATGGGTGGATGCTCAAAGAAGAGCCAATGGAAAGAATAAAAGAGCAATGGCAATTCTTCTAAGTGCTCTCTCTAGAGAAGAATGTGGGAGAGTTCAACAATGTTCAAGTGCTTTTTGCATTTGGAACGCATTAGAGAACTACTATGAGGGCTCCAAGCAAGTCAAATCCAAGAAGATTCAAATACTTGTTCATGAATATGAACTCTTCAAGATGAAGCCAAGTGAGAATGTAACCGATATGACCAATCAATTACTTGGCATTGACACTAGCTTGAGGAAGTTTGGAAAAAGTCACTATTTGGAAGATATTAACAACAAGATTCTTATAGCACTTCCAAAGAAAAACTTTGAATCCAAAGTTTCATCAATTGAAGAAGCTTATGATCTTGAGAGGCTTCCAACCGATATTCTTATTGGGAAGCTTCTCACTCATGAGATGACTCTAGAAAAGGAAGAAGTTCAGGTTGAGAAGAAAAAGGCTCTTGCTCTCAAGTACTCCAAAGATCATGATGAAGAAAGTCAAAGTGACTTAGATGAGAGTGAAGAAGAAGATGATGAATTGGCAATGCCTTCAAGAAGAGTGAAGGAGATCATCAAAAGCAAAAAGAAGAGATCCTTTAGAAAGCCTCCTTCCAACTCTACCTTAAATGTCAATTCCAACAAAGAAAAGAAAAGTGAAGTGACTTGCTATGAATGTGGAAAGCAAAGTAGCCCTTATCATTCTTGGGCTATACTCTTAGCTCAAGCAGCTAAGTAGCCCTTATCATTCATTAAGGACATATCCAAATCAAAACGCTTGTCATAAAAGCTAAATTGCTCTTACCATCCATCCAATAGCACGTCTTCTGAGGCATAACCAAATCAAAACGCTTGTCACAAAAAGCTAAATTACTCCTATCATCAATCAAAGGGGCATGTCTTCTGAGTCATCATCCAAATCAATCCAGTGTCTTCTCAAGAGTCTTGTCACTCTAAGAGTCTCTTCAATCTCAGACAATAAGATAAGTCGTGCTTATCTTCTTTATAAATCATAGTACAAAAGCAAAATCATATAACCTTCCCAACACTAATCAAAAGGGCCTAAGCCATATAAGGCCTACCATCCTTTCAAACCTAAGACTCCTTGGTAAAACCTCAAGGGCCAAGCCCATCGGCAAAGCCAAAAAACCTAAGTCTCCTTGGTGAAATATCATCTTCCAAGGGCCAAGCCCATCGGCAAAGCCAAGAAACCCAATTCTCCTTGGTACAATATCATCTTACAAGGGCTAAGCCTATCAGTAGCACTAAAATCCCAAGTCTCTCAGGACTCGTGATTCATGAAGCCCAGTTTCCTTAGCAAAGCCAAAGTCGAGCCATGACTCCCAGGTCAATCATCCTCAAGCTGATTAAAAAGGGCCAGAACAAGTCAAAGCCCAAAGCTTCCTTAGCAAATCACATCATTCCTAAAGTCCAACTCCTTTGAACAAGCAAAATCAAGTGGCAAAGCAGACAGTCCTTCCAAGCCCAAGCCTCATTGGCAGATCATATCATCCATCCAAGCCCAAGCTTCCTTGGAAAATCATACCATCTGAACCAGTCAAAGCCCATGATAACTTGGCAAAACATACCATCCAAGCCCAAGCTTCCTTGGCAAATCATATCATTACTAAAGTCCAAGTCTTTTGGACAAGCAAAATCAAGTTGAGTCTAAACACCTCCGAAAGTCATGTCCAAAAGCAGACTCTTAAGTCACATATAAGACAACCTACAATCTTCTCTTCTAAGACAGGCCAAACCTAACTAAGCCCTCCAAGGCAAAACCCTGACTGAGCCTTCCAAGCATTATCACTTTCAAAACAGGCCAAACCTGACCAAGCCTTCCAAGACAGGCCAAACTTGACTAAGCCCTCCAAGGCAAAACTTGATCGAGCCTTCCAAGATAACCTTTCTAGGCAATACTTGACTAAGCCTTCTAAAGCATGACCTCCTCCAAAAGCCAAAATCTGACCTTGCCTTGACTTTCTCCTATGGCATAACAACCGAGCCAATGTCCTTTATCATGAAGGCACCCTCCTCTGCAAAGATCAGTACTTTTATACCAAATTGGCCCTTCAAAGGTTCAAGGTATCCAGATCATAATCTTTGCATAGTCAGATGCATTTCATAATAGGTTGCTAATCAGAGCTCCTAAAATAAGATGGACCATCAACCTCTACCAGAGAAGACCTTCATTTTTCTCCTTGTCCAACCAGAAGGGACTAACACCTTTTTCCTACCAAAAAGGACACCATCCTCCTACCAAAAGAGATCAATCCATCCAATCATCCAATCAGATAGGATCATTTTTAAATCTTCAGAATTATCTACCAGATAGATCAATTCTAACAAAACCTAGACTCAGACCGGGACCACTTCCTAAACATACCGAGGGGCATTTCCTTTGCCCAAACCAATCAATCAGAATTGTCAATACATACTGGCATCAATCAATCTCAACTTCAAAAACAGACCTATCCTAGGACAGGCTTAGGATCCATACCTTAAATCTAACTTAGGTTTTCAAAACCAGACCTATCCTAAGATAGACTTAGGATCTTTTTCCTAAACATACTCCTCAGGTTCACTATCATCAGAATCGCCTTTTAAACAAAGTCAATTCTGATGAGGGGGCAGCTGTGAACCATTAAAATTGCACCCCTAGACAATCAATTTTTAAATACGAACCCGTAGAATCAAATCGAGCTCAAATTGCATCAGAAACGGGCCAAAACCAATGCAAAAATCGAGTCAAACCTGAACCAAATTCAACCCAGATCAAGACCCATATGGACCAAGCTTGGGCCCACCTGGGAGGCATGATTTGCATGCTGGCGGCATGTGCGGCACCAAAATGGTACCGGTTGCCAGCTGGCACCGACACGCTGCCCTTTCCACCATCGCCTCCAAGCTCTACCCTTCCCCTGTAAATAATCTTCATTTCCTTTGAAAAAGGAGGAAAAAGAGGAGAGAGGGGAATCCAAAACGCATCTCTTCAATGTACAAAATCACTTTTCCATATCCAAACAACACATCCACCAAAGTTATTTCAATCCAAGTTGTTATTATCTCGTTTTGAGTTCCTAATCCCGAAGTAGAGCTCAGATCCGGAGCCAAGCTCGTACCGTCCTTCGAAAAAGCCAAGAAAAGCAAAAGTATAACTCATTTCTCTTGCATTTTACAATTCTAAAATCAGATCTAGAATTCTGCATCTTTATTTTGATCTAAATCTGAAAAGATTTAAAATTTATTAATTTAAAATCTGAATTAAATTAATAAACCAAATAGACCTCTTTTGAGTAAAATCCCTCCTTCGCAAGAAAGGAGAACTGCGTAGGGTTTGATTTCCATTCAAAGGGATACGCAGGCATGCCAATCTTTAAGGTATCAACTCCAAAATATTTTAAATAATATTTTTCCCTTTTCTTTTTATTGCTTTATATTTCTTTATTAAAATTAATTGAGAAATATCTGCTTTTCCTAGTACCTATAAGGGCTAGAGAAAAGATCCTCTTATCATATTTTATTTTATGCTTATGTACTCTATAAAATGTTTTATTCATCATCTATCCATGCTCATGCATATATAAAGTTATTTTGTACCTAAGCCAAACTAAAGAGAAATTAAACTGTTTATTACCAAAACCTAATCTCCAAGCCCACTTTGGTCGCTCGTGGATTAGTGCTTTTTCATTGGAAAAAATAAATAATTTAGAGTCATTTCATTTGGGTTTTCCTTTAATTTTCTTAATTAAAAATAAATAAAATTAAAGTGGTGACTCCCTATCACATAAAGAGAAAATACAAATTCTAATTTTCTAGAACTCACAGCGGATTCCAGATTGCGTGGAGTTTCTCCCGAAGATTCGATTCCTTTTAGCAGATCGGACCGGTACTCGAGCGAGGCCTCACAATACCATAGACAACCCATATATATATATATATATAGACCACGATGTCTGTCCAAAATTGATAAGAAATATTGATTAATATTTTATATAAGATAACATTTGGAGGATTTGTATTGGCATGAGAATGTGATATTGTATCTGATGTTAAGGGTATAAAGAATTGTCATTTGAAGTGTTAATTTTATGTGCATGTTGTGTATCTTGGAGTATGAGTTATGTGTAGCTAGCACTCTGCCGAATTCTTATTGTAATAATAATAATAAATGGAGTCTATGGGTGTTTGGTGCCCTAACGGTAAGAATTTAAACCTTTTCCTCCATTTCTTTAACCTTTAACCTTAATTTATTCATAACAATCTATTTTATATACATATACCCACTAATAACACCAAGTCTATTTTAAATCCCCTTGGCCGAAGCTTACACCACCTAATCACACTCAAACTTCTTTTACAATAATTTAATTTAACAATTACTTCATATCATTTAACAACTAATTAAATACCTTACTTTTTTAATTCGTTTTCTTCAATTCCAATGAAATGGTAGAAGCTCTCCAAGCTCTAATCTAACAATTCTATTAAACAATTCAAGAGTTATTCATACAAACATTCTCCCATCTACCTAATCAAGCTATAATCATTGTCTAATTAAATTTAAAGGCTAATTTTTTTTTAAGTACCCAAAAACCACATTAAACCAAACCAAATTCACCAATCTAACATGCAATTCAAAATTTCCTACATATATATTACTTTAGATGGATTAAGAAGTTTGAATTGTGAACTTGTTACCTTAATTTCCTTTCCCTCTTGAATTCTTATTCTTAGTCGAGACACGCAAGCTCTCTCTCCTTTTCTCCTTTTGTTTTTAAATTAAAATGAAATGGTTGTTTAATTATTGGCTTATATATTGTAATACCCCAACTATATATTAGCCTTTTATATAGTAAGTATGGATGAATGATGTATGTGAGTTATCATGCTATGAGATTATGAGTGAATTTTTTTGCGATCTAAGTCAAGTGAGTTCCAAGTGTTGTAACAGATTGAATTGGAAATGTAAGGATACCGTAATACCCAAGTTCATATAGATTTCTTGTTGATCATATGTATGAGTATTAGTTCATGTGTATGAATGAATAAGGATTGAATTTCTTAAGGATTAAAGGTTAATTTGTTAAGTGGGACTGCAGGACATAAATTGCGCCCGCGACAAGGAAGTTGCGATCACGATAGAGAGTTATGACGGCGACCTTGGATGCGAAGCCGGCCGTGAACCTCTCTACCTGAATTTGAGAATTTAGCTGAAAAAGAATTGGGTCCGCGACATGTGTGTAATGACCGCAATATCAGAAGGAACAGTCACGTGAACAGTACTAGATAGCTACCGTGATATGAGAATCGCGATTGCAACTGGCATATTGCAACCGCAACATCCATCAGGGCCTATAAAAGACAGTAGTGGCTCAATTGTGAGAAAACCTGAAATTTCTTCCTTTTCTCCGACCCTAACAGCCTCCAAACCTTATCAAACACTATATATGTTTCTCTAAGGCTAAGATTAGTCTTTTATAATGAAGATATCAAAGGATAAACAAGATCTAAGGAGATTTATTCTTGATTTGGAAGATCTATAGATTTGAGCTTAAAAGGAAATCTTTGAGGTAAATCTTCTGATCTTTGATTTTCCATTTGAGCTTTGTTTGATTAAGGTTTAATACTTAATTATGAGTTTAATAGATAATGTTTATAGCATGGATTGCAAGATATGAGTTTTATTGAGCTAAATCCATAGAAACCCTAATATGTGTTAACTCTATAATCAAGTTTGGGTATTTTATAAATGGTTAAGAGATAATTGATAGTTAAGAGCAAGAATTGAGAATCCATAATTAGATTTGAAGAAAACAAGTTATAAGACTAAGGTTACATGAAGTATAGTTAATAAATGAATTGGAATTTTATATGTAGGTAAGATGAGCTAAGAAAGTGATGAGTTTCATGTATGTCGATGGTGATATGAGCATTGAAAAGGAATAGCAAGAGGTGAGTAGAAAATATACTACTATATTTGTATTTGAAACCATAAAGGCTTCTAATGCCTTCTTCATTGTATGTACCACCAAGAATATAATTTCTTGTATTATAAGATAATTCATATTGTCCATGAATTATGTTAGTCATATCGTTCATTCATTTGAAGCTTTTGTGTTTGCTTCAGAATTCTTGGGCTATATGCCATTATGAGAATAATGTGTCTATTTGATACTTGTTATATGTCACATGTAAATAAATGTTCATGAGCCAATAAAATTTGAAATTCATAAGCATAAAAATTTATATTGTTCATTATCAAATTCTTAATAACTCCTCCATGAGAATTATTTGAAAATCCTAAAAGGGTTTACAAAGTCTATTTATATATTTTCCAAAAGTAATGAGTACGAGTGCATGTTATTGTGAACCCTCATTTTAGCACCCCCAAAACTATTTCTGAACTCACCAGAGCTAATCAATATATTTTTCTATCCAAACAAACTTTTTTTCAATTATGACTGGACTATCTGTACCAGACAATATTTTCTCAAAACTGACCGGATTTCTTCAAAAATTGACTGCTAAACTGTCTGATAATTAATTTCGGATCCACCGCCACTGACCAAAAATTTTTCAGACTTCAGAAACTCCCAAAAATTGACTTGGAACCCCCTAAAAGCTGACCCAGAAAACCCCAAAAACCGAACCGGAGGGTGAGCAGCCCGAAAATAGAGCCATCTCACTGATGTTTGTGAGACTCCGGCCTACGCGCGTCTGCGGACGCGCCGCCGTGACTCACAGAAGCCGCGAGTCATCTGGCGCGTCAGTACAGACACTGTCAGACGCGTCAGCACAGGTCTGACCCGTCCGCCATCTCTCTTGGCGGATGCCACCAGCGCCACTCGCGGATGCGCGTGGTTCTCACGCACGTTCGCGAGCAACCTCCGTGGTTGTACTCCCTTTGCCCGGAAATGCCCTTTTTACCCCTCCTTTTAGCCACTTTTTAGGCTCTTTTTGGTCTTTTTCACCTCCCATCTGCTCCTATAAATACCCCTCTCCCTCACCATTTCAAAACACACCTCAAGCACTTGTTGATTGCTATCCATTTGTTTTTCCTTATCTCTCTCTCTCTAAATTAGTTTTTCCACACTCATTTTGAGTAATCATAATTAATTAATTAATTAAAAATTAATTTTAATTAATTAATTAATTTTTAATTAAGTCTTCACTCAATTTGATTAATTAATCCTTTTAATTAATCACTTTAATTAATTAATCTTTTTAATTAATTAAAATTGGGTAATTAAGTAATTAAAGTAATTTTCCAAAATCAACTTTATTTTACGAAACGGAACTCCGATCCGGTAAAATCACTCTCCCACCACTCAAACCCACAAAGAAGGTATAATCTCTTACCCATACTCAAACCCCAAACTAAACCAAATCAATCAAATCTGATCGATTTTTAAACCCCCTTCCACCTCAAAGTGGAATGAACTACGTGGGTTTTGATCCCCATTCAATGGGGTACGTAGGCAAGCTTGAAATCTAAATCCAAATTTCAAATCCAAATCCCAATCAATCCCCTTCCCCTTTTATTTTTTTCCATGTAAATGTCAGTTCATACTTTCCTTGTAAATTTCAATTAAAACAATTAATTATTTAATTATTTTGGAGTAAATGAGTGATTTTGTTATTTCCCTAGTACCCATAAGGGCTAGAGGAAATACTCTCCTTTACTTGTGGATGTTTAAATATCTGCTCTTTATTTTTCCATATGTCTCATAATTATGCCATGCTTATGCATTAAAAATTGTCATTAATACTTGTCATTCATGAAATTAATTTTCAAAGGTCAAATTAAATTTAAGAGCCAAATCGAGATTATTTTAAAATTAAAAATCTAGTCCCCAAGCTCAACCTGGTTCGAGGATTAGTGACTTTATCCTTGGGTAAATTAATCAAAGATTAATAAATTGGAGTCAAATTGGATTTTTCCTTGATTTTTCCATTTAAATAAATTAGGGTGGAGACTCCCGAATCTTTTTCAAAAATCAAATTAATTTTCTGAGGCAATAGCCGCTTCTAATCATGAGCACCGAAACTCGTACCTTAACCTCCCTTAAAAATCGCTTAGCCTTTCCTTAAGGCATTCCTGAGCGAGGGGAGGGGCGTTCGGGCGAGGCCTCACAGTTAGCTACTCCACTAGGGACTAGTTGCCACCCTTTTTTCAATAAAAGGAAAGCAAATAAGAGGATTACTATTTGGTTGGGATTTTTTCCAAAATAATCTCCATTTGGCACTTGAGTTTAATTTCACTTTCATGCATCACTTTGCATAATAAAGACTCCTTGCCTAACCCTAGATTTAGGAAAACTTTTGGATGGTGAGTAGCATTGGCTCGACAACTCTCTTTGAGTATGTTGGGAGATAGCGAAAGCATTCCACCCCACGATGAATCCCCGATCATTGTGGTGGTGTAACGAGCAATCAGTACTGTTGGACCCACACGAGTCTTTTTGACTCATATGTGGTTAGGCATATCGATGCTTTAGTGGAATGGGGACCCTTAAACCAAGCCACCTGTAACACCCCAGCAGATTAAAACCCCAATTAGGAATCAAAACTCTAATTTCATAAGGTTTATCCTGAAATTAAAATAAATAATTGAAATAAATAAATATAATTGGGTATGTGAATGTGGTCATTAGGTGAGAATTTTTAGCTAATTAAATAAGAAAATAAGTTTTATTGGCATTGGAATATTGTAATTAGATAAGTTGTAAAGGTAAAACTTAATTGAAAAGAATAAGTACTTAATTGAAGGAAAAAGAAGAAGCAAGGAAGTCAATTGGAATTTGCCAATTAATGGCAATTCGTGGAAAGGGGTTGAAAGAAAAGAAGATGAAACAAAGAAATGAAGATAATGATGACAATAATAAAAATAATAAAGGTAAAAAAAAAAAGGAAAAAAAAAATATAGGTGGCTGAATGTGGTTTACTTAAACCACTTAACACCAATTAATTGCTAACACCTGTTTTCCACTAACAATAATCATCAAAACCCATCTCTTATACATCAATTTCCATCCATTTGTTCCTAATTTTTCCTTGTCAAAATACTAAATAAGCAAAGTAAAGAACAAGAACACTTAGAGGAAAAAATTTCGGTCAACCTTGGATCCAATTAAAGAAAGTTAAATCTAAGGTAAAAGATTGAAACTTAAGCTCTCTAATTAGCCTATAGTAACGTATATGTAATTTTCTTTGATTAATTGTTAAGTTGTTTGTTCATTTATGATTGAAGCTTTCGGCATTTGATGGAGTATTCAGAGAAAGGTGATTAATTTAAATTCATGATTCCAATAGGCTTAAAATAGGTTGAATTAGAAAATTACTAAGTGAATTGTGATTTTCTTGAACCAATTGAAATTAGAATGGGCTAAATTAGGATGAAATAAAACCAATTAAGAAATTAATATGTAAATTAGAGGAATTGTATTTGGCCAAAAATGGAAATTAAGGGAAACTTGGTTAATTCAATTCTTTGACTTAATTGAGCATGAAATAGGTTTAATTAGATAAATTAATAATTGCAAAAAATAAAATTAGAAAATTGAATTAACAAAATGAAAATACAGTCAAGCTGTTAAATAGAGTAATTCGGCTACATTAAAGAAAAGAGTAAATAGA
>CATKHJ010396833.1:0-11801 GCA_949750685.1 Vernicia montana | reverse complement strand
TATATTGATTCATGAATTATATTGATTCTATTGTTCAATTTTATGAAATCCTTGTGATTGATCAAACTCCTTGGGCCATATGTCATTCAATGAACCAAGTTTCATTTAATGCATAAAATATGTAAACTATTGTTCAATATCCCTTCAATCTTAAAAATGATCAATAATTATATAATAAAGCCATGAGTAATTGAAATTCTATATATAAGTTCCAAGATAATTTCCATAAATTGTTGATATTTCCTTAATGGAATTTACTTAAAAGTTTCCTTCAAGAGTTTTCAAAGTTATATAGTATGAACATGAATATGTTTAAATGTACAAGTATTTGAATATGAATATGTTATTGCCAAAGGTGCCATGACTATATGAATTTACCAAAATTAAGAACACACCTTATATGTTAGCCAAATGAACTACGTGAACCTTAAGATCATTGATATCCATTATGAAACCATGTGAACCATTGAAATTATGAATTGTATTGATCCTCATATGAACCAATCGATATTGATATTTCTTTTATAACTACCATGTGAAATACAATAATCATGAAAACCAAGATACATGACCCAGAGATCACTTATTGATTGATTGTTCACGATATGTATATAGACTGTGTACACAGCTATGGGAGTATGCTCACATGAGAGCCTCTGATTCGGGTTATGCCAAAATACATGCCTCTGCCCCAACTATAAGGGAGCTTTATGCTTCGGACATGCCACAAGTGCCTCTGTCCCAACTATTGTTATAGGAGCATGTTCGTAGGGAAACCTCTGCTTCGATTATGCTATAATGCCTCTACCCCAACACATGTGATGATCTCTGTTAAACCCATTTGATAAGCCATAAGTTACGAGTACTTTCTTTCATTAAGACCAATCCAATTGATTGAAAGACCTAAGAGTATATAACATTATTTGAAAATGAGAAATATCTTGATGTGTAAGCCAATTGATTTCTAAAACTATTCGCCTATGTGTCATCGACCTTGATACTATGGCATATAAATATACATGTTATCTAAAGTTATATGAGTTAGAGTATATAAAACTCCTTTTGTATACATATACGTATTTCACTTATGTTGTGTTCCTTTAATACTAAACTCAAAGTATTTAATATTTTAAATCTAATATTCTTTTACGATACATGAATTTTTTATTTTACAAGCTATTTGAAAATAAGTATTTGATAATGAAATCTCTATTTATATATGTATTTTCTAAAGTATAAGCGTATAAGTTTTACTAAACCTCCAAATCCTATATGTGACGTATGTTAATTCCATTTCAAATCTTATATGAATAAAGAATTATTATATATTTTGTTTAAGTGATTTTTAAAGTAAACTTGTACATGCTCCTAACAAATCCAAAGAACTCTATAGTTTTAAAAATACTTTATAGTTTTTAATATATTGTATTTATATATATATATGTTTGATTTATGCAATACCAACATCAATCTATATGAACTATTGTTCTAAAAATCAATTGTATAAGATCCATAATCCAAAGTACTATAAAATATGTTCATGTGATTATAAGACTCAAACATCCATAAGTTAAGAGTTATAAAAAAAATCATGTATGTCTAAAGTAGAGACTCCATATATGAGTCCAAGTTCCAAAAATTAATCATAAATCTTCGTATATTAAAGTTCATTTGTTAATATGATTATTATATCCTTCATTTCGTGAATATAAGTATATGAACCAAGTGATAAGTGAACATGAGCCATCCTTATGAAATAGCCTTGAGATACCTAGCCTCACAAGTATGGTAGCATATTCTTTACTCACTATTTTATCTCATTAGTGATTCCATTTTTCAGGAGAGAAGTATAATAAACAAGTGGTTCCTCAAGTATCATCCTTCATTTGAGGATTTTCTTATTAGAGTAAAGTTTCATTTGATATATGTGTATTTGTAATTATTAAAGTTATTGTAGTAGCTCCATAGGTGTTAAAAGTATATTGTAATTGTTGTGTATGTAATAAGAGTTATATGTAAAAAGTATGTGTATGAATTAAGTGATAAATATTATGATGCTATTGATGAGTATGTGATGAACATGTGAAGACAGGTTCTGATATTGGGAAACGATATGTGATAATATGATGAGATAATTATGGTTTAGTTGCATGATACTGTATTAGATTGTGTAGTATGTATGGGTTCTACAGGTTTTCAGTGGCCTTATGTCTACCCATGCCCTAGGACCGTCGCGACTCAGAAGTTGGGTCGTGAAAAATATAAATTTAATGATTTTAAAAAATAAAACGCTTGCATGGATCACTCTTCCTGGAACTCAAGTAAGCTTTTGTTTTTTGTTTGTTATTTTACTTTAACTTCTTTCTTTCTTTCTTTCTTTCTTTTTTTTTTCACTTTTAACTTCTGAATTGGCTTTAAAGTATTTGTCTTTTTTATTTTAAATTATTATATATACTAAAATGATTTCTTCAAACACTGTTACAATAACAGTAACTTTTAAAGCATTATCAATATAAATCTTAGCTTGTGGATCTATCTAAAACCAGAAAAATCAAAACTTAAGACATTAGTCCATCAAATACAAACTCTTTTTTTCTTTTCTATTTTTTTTTTCTAAAGTTTGTTTCCTTTCTTTTTTTTTTTCTTCTTCAATAGTTTTCATTTTTTTTCATTTTATATGTAAAACCTTTTTTTAACATTAGAAAAAAGAATAGTCCAATTTTTTTAAATGTAATATTCTGTAAATGAAAAATTAAAATAAAATATTTTAAAATTTTTAAAAATTAATTAAAAATGATAAAGATTGAAATGAAAAATTACATATGAAAAATTGCATTACTGAATCTTAAATTAATACATTTAAATTTCAACATGATAGTAAACTAAACTTAGCTTAACTCATAAAGTGAAATGAATATTTAAGTTATTTTAAAAATGTAAAAAAAAAAAAACTATAAAGAAAATGAATTCTTATATCATAAGATAGATATCAATATAAAAATGAGTAATATTTTAAAATGAACCTAATATAATCTTTTTAATCAACCAATATATATTTCAATTCTTATTGTCAATAAAAAAATTATTAGTGAATTGTAAGTAATTTTTTTTTAATTATATTAATTATCATTTTTAAATTTTTTTTTATAAAACTATGAATGGATTACATCACTACAAATTAGTATGTAACTATATTTATTATTTTAGTGCATTAAATATACGATGATAGTTAACGAAATTGTGAAATTTATCTCACTAAATTAAAGGGGGAAAAAAATACTTGAACAAAAACAATTTACCTTTGAAATATTATTTTATCTCTATAAATTGTATAATTTATTATTAATGTATATTTAATAAAAGAAAATTAATATGATTTCCGCAGCATCGCGCGGGCATTTGTGCTTGTATTATATTAATTATGTCGACAAGAAAAATAAGTTTTAGTCATTTCTGATTCTAAAGCAATTAACTCCATAATATAGTGTTTCAACGACAAATTAAAGAAGATGATTAAGAATTTAAGATGACTAAAAGAAGCTTGACAATGAAATTTAAATACAAGCAACCGTAATTATAATTAAGAGACTTAATTAATAATTCAAAAGGGTAAAAGAAATGTAATTTAATTTATCTAGTATAACATATATTATTAGATTAGTAATTTAATGATTAAGTATTTATTAAAGATTTAAATCTTGACTGTTCAATTTCCATTTCTAAAATAATATTAGTGAAAATTGAATTTTAATACTTACTACTCTTAAAATAAATTTATCTTATCACTATGGTAATGTATGTTCATTACAAAAAATACTAGAAATTGTTAGCTATATATTTATGGTAACAAAAATAAGTTGTCGCATTTTATTATTAAAAAATTAAAACTGTAAGTTTTTTGCAATAAGAATTAGTTTGTTGTCAAAATTTATTAATAGAGACAATATTTTTTAACAAAATTTATATAATTTACAATTGCCTAACATATAAAAAAAAAAATGATATATATTAAGGATAGTAATATCAAACACGATAAGAACCCAACATAAAATTCGTGGGTTTGAGTTAGGGATTATCATGTTCGTGTCGACTTAATTATAACACGAAAATAATCATGTCATGTCGCGAGTTGACCCGTTAACTTGAAAATAACATGCTTAACCCATTAATATTTACGTGTCATGTTGTGTTAACACATTTAACCTAATATATTTATAATTTATAAAATATGTATATATAAAAATTGCTTTTAATTTTCTTTATGAATTTACATTTTATGTAATAATATAAATTAATAGGAGTTAATTTAGTAAATTTGATAATTTTTAAATATTAAAATAAAAAATTAATTAATTAAAAATTTTAAATGTGTTATTTATGTCGTGTTGTATTACTCATTAATTAAGTAGATCGTATTCGTGTTTAGATTTTTTATATGATAAATAAATCGTGTCGTATTCTCGTTAACCCTTATCGTGCCGTCATGGGTATAAATCAACACGACCCATTAACATGAATTGTCACCCCTAATATATATATATAAATTTCAAATCTCATTAATATATAATTTATCTCTTTTAATACTCAAAAAGAAAAAAGAAAAAAAAAATACACATACATATAGATCATTTATATATCAGCATTTGTCAACAACTTTTTATGTTGCAAATATATGTCAATTTTTAACAGTAATTTTTCGTATTACTATTAACTTTTAGCAATAAAATTGATTTGCTACTAAATATTTTTATTGCCAATACTATTATTTATTGCAGTGGTTGTAAAATAAAAAAATAAAAAAAAATTCTGCCAAACTTGTAAAATAAAAAGTTCGATAATTTAAACTTTGATATTTCTTATTTTTTAATATATAAAAATTATTTTTTTTTTTGAAATAATAAAAATTATTAGTTAAATATATATATACAGAGAGTGTTTAATCTTATCATTTTCTTTAAAAATAAATTATAGGAGTTTAAAAGATTTAAATTTATTTGTTGACTATCATATATTAAGAGTTTTTATCAATTTGATGAGTTATGATTATTGTATAGTTCATAAAACTTAGTTTGAATCCGATTATCTTCTTTTTTTTAAAAAAAAATATTACAAATTTATTTTTTTCATTAGCGAAATGACATGTGAAAAAATTAAAAAGAAATATGGAAATTGAGGATAAATAATATGAAATATAGAAATAGGAATTATTCATAATTTAAAGAGAAAATAGTTAGGGCCTTATAGGGTCATATATTATTAGTATATTTATAGGATTGAATAAACAAGGAACGTGTCATAATCATGGCCTTTTATATGGCAGTGGACTTACAAGAGAAGCCACCACAAAATTTATTATAAATTTTTTCACATCTCTTCATATAAATTTTTTCATTATAATAAAATTTATTTTTAAGTCAAACACTAATGTTAGGATAATCAAAATCAGATTTAATGAGATTTGTAGTTTCTAAACCATTAAATTATCATAGATATTGACACTAAAACTCATAAACTAATTACAGCCTTTAAATTTTGATCTAACGGTCAAAAATTAATACTTATGGATGGTTACTTCTATACAATAACCATTAAAACTTTATATATATATATATATATATATATATATATATATATAAAAGGGGTGATTCTCAGGAATTTGCATTTAAGCTTTGTATATGTAAATGTATATATAATTTATATATAGCTAAACAATATTTTAGTTAAGTAGTCTTAGTCAGCAATTAGTTATTTTCTATAGGCTGATATTTCTTGTATATATATATATATATATATATATATATATATATATATTAGTTTGTTGGACCTAGCAGAATGTGGTAATACACACAATTACTTTAGCAATTTTTCTTCTCTCTCGAATACCTAGAGCACGAAAATCTTTGTGTATCTGCAATGGCAGATTAAGAAATCTCCATGGTATCAGAGTTGTTCTGATCATAGTAACAGAATCGTTTGGTATTAATTGAAGTTTTGATTTGTGAAAGTGTGAATTGTTTGTGAAGATTGGTATGTTGATTGAAGCAGTGGAACGGACTGAAATAAAGGTACACGAAACAATAGAGCTCAAAATGTTGGTGCTGGGACTCAAAATGCTAGTGCTGGGGCTCATAATTGATGTGGAAGCTCTATCGGATGAATTTTTGGGTCGCTTAGCTAAGCAAAAAACCAAGCATAAATTTTGACAAGTTGTTGATTTCTACTAGTCTGTAGCAGCTTGGATTTTGAGCCTTTCGAGGACATGGTTTGATGGGAAACGGGCAAACAATCGAAACTCACTCCTTTGGCAGTGATGTCCACTGCTTTTAGGCTAAATTCCTTCATTTAAGCCTCGAAATTCGCATCTTTTTCTATTTTTAGCAAGTTTTATTTTGATTATAGCTTTCAGTAGGAAACTCCTGTTACTTTATCTTTTTAATTTTTTCATATTTTCAATCTGTATAAATATAAAATTGTTGCAGATACCAAAAATCTACAAAAAGTATACCAATTTATGGTATACGTATACCATATACTGTTACTTTATCTTTTTTTAATTTTTTCATATTTCCAATATGTATAAATATAAAATAGTTGTAGATACTAAAAATATACCAATTTAAGGTATACGTATACCATTTACTGTTACTTTATCTTTTTTAATTTTTTCATATTTTTAATCTGTATAAATATAAAGTAGTTACAGATACCAAAAATCTATTAAAAGTATACTAATTTATGGTATACGTATATCATTTACTGTTACTTTATCTTTTTAATTTTTTCATATTTCCAATCTACATAAATATAAAGTAGTTGCAGATACCAAAAATCTTGAGCGCCGTCTGTAGCGTTCTTCTTATTTAAGTTTCTACTTTATTTTTTGTGTGATTTTACAATTTTGCCATTTTTGGTAAAATCTCTCTCTTTTGTGTTTTAGGGTTTTCAAGGGTGTTATCTATTCTGAGGTATTGAATAATATTAAAAATTAAACCCTACTTTGTTAGTAGTTCATTTTCTTTAGAACGCTTTTACGCTGCGTCAAAAATTATTTGGATCCTCTTCTATTACAAAATTCAGATAATCCATGCATGATTCTGGTGAGTTCTCCTCTAACTAGAAGTAATTTTCTTGCATGGGTAGATCTATGAAGATAACATTAGGTACCAAAGTCAAATTAGTGTTCATAAATAGAAAATGTCAAATGCTTAGTGAGGATTCAGAAAATTTTGAGCAGTGGCAAAGAGTATACTGTATGGTTACATCGTGGATCTTGAATTCAATTGCAAAAGATTTGGCTGAGGTATTTATCTATGTCACTTATGCTAAGGACTTGTGGGATGAGTTTGAGGAGAGGTTTGGTGAGAGTAATGGGCCATTAATATACTAGGTGCAGGGAAATTAGCTCTATTTTCCAAGGAAGCAAGACAATAACACAATATTACACAAAATTAAAGAAGTTATGGGATGAACTTAATTGCTTAATAGATGTGTCTATGTGTACCTGTAGTGTAGCTAAGACAGTAAAAGATATTAGTTGCTTGAATAAGCTAATGCAATTCTTAATGGAGTTAAATGAAAATTATGACAAATTAAGGAATCAAACCTTTTAATGAAGCCTTTACCAAGTATAAATAGAGCTTACTCAATGGTTTTAAGGGTTGAAAAGCAAAGAGAGGTGCACTTTCATATAGCTGATTACAATGAAGCAAGTGTAATGATGGTTAAGAATCAAGACATAAGGGATTTTAACAAGGATAATAGCAGAGAAAATTAGAAAGAAGGAAGTTGGAAAAGGAAGGATAAGAGTGAGAAGTATTGCACCCATTGCAATATGAATGGACATGTGAAAGAGACTTATTTCAAACTCTATAGAGTTCCCTAATGGTATGAAGCATTAAAGAAGCAAAGAGGCCATGATGATCAGACAAAATACAGACCTAAACCACCAATGATATTTGCTACACAAATAAGTGATTCTGCCACTAAAGATGCTGCTAGCAACCAAGAACACACAAAGACTGATGAATGGAGCACTGCAATTTCAAATGTTGTCTAGAAGAAGGTGCATAGCATAGGTATATGAAAGGAAAAGGCATTAGTGAGGAAGGTTATATAAACTACACAAGCTATGCAGGTACTATCTATACAATTGCTCTTAATTCTTTTGATTATGCACTAGAAAATATATGGACAATAGATTCAGGAGCTACAAATCATATATGTCAAAACTTTGAATCAATTCACCACAAAATAGAACTTGTAAACCCTATTTCAGTACACTTACTAGACAAAACATTGAAACAAGTCCATCATATTGGAACTGTTACCATTCAAACCAAGCTTAGTCTCAACAAAGTTTTTCATATGCAAAGTTTCAAGTTCAACCTTCTATCAGTAAGTCAGTTAACACAAACCTTGCCAATTAAAATTACTTTCTTTTCACCTCATTATGGCTTTCAGGACCTGATGAATGAAGAAATCTTAGCAATTGGGAAAAGGCACAATGGACTTTACATTTTAGACCATACTAGCTTTGTTGTACAAACCATACAAGAGTTTCAATCCAAGGCTTCTGTCATCCTTATTGTTGTCAAAGCAAAAAAGCCTAGTTCTTGTACAACTCTTCTTATAAATAAAGAAACTCCTTCAATTTCCTTTCAATTACTATATCAAAGATTATGTCATGGATCTAAAAGTAAGATAGAACATATACATGTTCATGTTATTTTTAATAAACCTTCTACCATTTGTGATGTGTGCCCTTTGTCTAAACAGTAGAGATTGCTTTTCCCTAAAAGTCAAATTAGTACACAGACAATTTTTGAATTAGTTCATATAGATCTTTTAGGGACCTTATAGATAGCCTACACTTTTAGGAGCTCACTGTATTCTGACCTTAGTCGATGATTTTTATAGAGTCACATGGACTTTACTTCTTAAAGACAAAACACAAACTTACACATTTCTCAAACACTTCTTACCCATGGTCAAAACACAATACCAAACCTCTCTTAAATAGATAAGAAGTGACAATGAATCATAATTTATTAGCTTAGAATGCCAGCAATTTTTTTCTGACTTAGGGATCATTCATCAAAAATCTTGTCCATAAACACCTCAACAGAATGGTGTGGTGGAAAGAAAACATAAACACCTACTATAGGTGGATAGATCGTTGATTTTTCAAGCTGGTTTGCCTAAAAAATTATAGGGTGACTCAATATTGACTGCTGCTCATATTATCAATAAGCTACCCTCACCAATTTTAAATTGGAAGTCACCTTTTGAGTTGTATGACAAAATACCAAATTATAATATCCTTAGAACTTTTGGTTCTTTATATTTTGCCATAAACACCAAACCAACAAGGACAAGTTTACACCAAGAGCACTCAAATGTTTGGTTTTAGGTTATGTACCTGGTCAGAAAGCACACAAATTGTATGATCTTAATGAACACACTACACTTATATCCAGAGATGTAGTTTTTCATGAGGAAATATTTCCTTTTAAAATTGATTTACTGTTATCCAAAACAGAACTTATTATACCTAATGTCATTCTTTTTGACCCTGATTCAGATCCTATTTCCTCATACATCCATATGAATGCCACAATTGTTCCCACTTTATTTCCTGATGATGCTTTTGAACATTCACCAATAATACCAAGTGAACCTGAACACATAACTCATACAAGTCTTGTTTTTGAAAGTCATGTTCCTACAAGTCTTGTTTCTTCTCCTATTCTGTAGGATTTACAACATACAGCTCCAAATTTAGATGCATTACCTACCAATTCTATTGATTATTCTTCTCTACAAGTTTTACGCAACCCTAGATCCAAATAATTTTCCCATATCTCATCGATAAAGCACTAGAATAAAGTCTAAATCAAAGTGGCTGAAGGATTTTGTTTCTAATATGCATACAAGTCTCATTCCCACTGCTACTAATGACACATTTCAGTATTCTCAATCGGTAATACCTTATCCTTTATCACCAATTCCACTTCATTACACAAAAATCTTTGGTTCTACACATATTCAATTTGTAGCTAATGTGTCTAATATTCATAAGCCTAGTACATATGAACAAGTAAGAGAAGATACTAACTAGATAGCTGCTATACAACAAGAACTTGATGCCTTACAATTGAATGAAACTTGGGATCTTATTGACCTACCACTAGGAAAGAAACCAATAGGATCCAAATGGGTGTATAAGGTCAAGTTTAACCCAAATGGGACTGTTAATAAATATAAGGCCAAACTTATAGCCAAGGGCTACAATCAAGTAACTAGGGTGAATTATAATGATAGTTTTTCTCCTGTTGCTAAACTAATAACATTGAGGTTGTTTTTAGCTGTTGCTGCTGCACATACCTATAATACCCTGAATATGCATGTATGAACTTTTATTTGACTATATAAATGAGTTACAAGTGTTATAGCATGTGTATTAATGAGTTAGATTGATTGGAATTGAGGATTGGACTTAGAGATTTGAAATGCATGATAAAAGGCTCTAGAGCATGATTTGCGGGCGCCATATGGATGTCGCGATTGCAACAAGCATATCGCGACTGCTATGTTGGGCGCAACGACGACCGCGAACTCTTCTGCCTGAAATTGC
Source organism: Vernicia montana (assembly GCA_949750685.1). NCBI lineage: Eukaryota > Viridiplantae > Streptophyta > Magnoliopsida > Malpighiales > Euphorbiaceae > Vernicia > Vernicia montana. The sequence goes on along the minus strand of CATKHJ010396833.1, from coordinate 1,168 downwards.
TATCAGCATGAACAGTCACGTAGTGACTGCAATTATATATTGTGACTGCTACATGTGAATAGCGACCGTGACTTGCATGTAACGAGCACTATTGCCATCGGGGGCAGAATTGTGAATCAGGCTCTACAAAAGAAATTAAAGCCCTAAACCATTTCCACTCCATTTTCTAATCTCTTTAAACCCAAATTCTCTCAAGAAACTCTCAATCCACTCATTCTAAACTCAAGGAGGATCACTTATTGCTTGGTAAGGAGGATTTAGGATTAAGGAATCCTTTTTTCCTTCTTCATTGTTCAAGCATTCTAAGTCAAGGTAAGTTAGGGTTTCTTCATTCTCTTTAATTTCTTTCAATAGATATGAGCTTATGGTAAGATTGGGATGGGTTAGCATTATTAGCATTGTTAATTAAGCTAAGTTCATAGATTATATGATTCATTGTTATTTTTATATGGGTTTCTATAGATTCTCATAAAGATAGAAGAAATGATGATGAAAGAGGGTGTGATCACCACATTTGCTTGCTCTAGGGATTGATTTCAAGATTATTTTGGTTTCTTCATTGTTAATGAGTGATAATTATACTATTATGATTGTGTTTTGAATCATGGGGCATAAATGCCTAATTTTTTTCATGAACTTCCAAATGGTTATTGATTATTGTTAAATATCCTTATTGTGATATCAACTTTATTGCATCTATGAACTATGATTAAACCAAAAAATGTTTATTGTATAACTAAGACATGATCCTCTAAGAACCAATGCATGATAATGACCTATGATTCATGATCCCTTTTGTACAAATTTCCATGACCATGACCCTAAAGCAGAAAACCCCAACTCTGATTGGGGCAAGACATCAGGCATTGTGCACAATGTACTCCATTGGATAGAGTAAAGTATCCAAGTCCTAGCTAGGAAGGGCTTGTCGTCCTAGCCCTGAGATCTGATCAATCTTGCTCAGAGATTGAGGGTATGCTCCGTTAAGAATAGCGTCTACCTCTAATGTCCATGATTGAATATATTCTATGTCTCAGTTCTCGGTAACGCCTAATGGCATATACTCATTTTCATGGGGAACGTTAAGACTTATGAATCTCTATTCAAGTTATTATTATTTCTGCTAAATATGACATGTATATGATGATTGAACCTTATTATGACCTAT
>CATKHJ010396826.1:0-12127 GCA_949750685.1 Vernicia montana | reverse complement strand
AATCAAACCTCAAACTAAATCAAACCAATCAAATCTGACCGATTTTTAAACCTTCTTCCACCTCATAGTGAAACGAACTACGCGGGTTTTGATCCCCATTCAATAGAGTACGTAGGCAAGCTTGGAATCTAAATCCAAGTTTCAAATCCAAATCCCAATCAATCCCCTCCCCCATTTATTTTCCATGTAAATTGTAATTAATGTTATTTAGTTAATTATTTTTAGGAGTAAAGAAGCGATTTTGTGATTTCCCTAATATCCATAAGGGTTAGAGGAAATACTCTCATTTACTTGTAGATGTTTAAATACTCGCTCTTTAAATACTTGCTCTTTATTTTTCCATCTGTCTCATAAATTATGCCATGTTCATGCATTATGAATTGACATCAATATCCGTCATCCATAAAATCATTTTTTAAAAGTCAAATCAAATTTAAATGCCAACTCGAGATTATTCAAAACCAAAAATCTAATCCCCGAGCCCAAACTTGGTTTGAAAATTAGTGATTTTATCATTGGGAAATTAATCAAAAGATTAATAAATTGGAGTCAAATTGGATTTTTTCCTTAATTTTTTCATTTAAAATAAATTAGGGTGGCGACTCCCGAATCCTTTTTAAAAATCAAAAATCAATTTTCCGAGACGATAGCCGCTTCCAATCGTGAGCACCAAAACTCGTTCCTTAACCTCCCTTAAAAATCGCGTTTAGCCTTTCCTTAAGGCATTCCCGAGCAAGAGGAGAGGCGTTCGGGCGAGACCTCACACATAGCTATGTTGGAGCCCTACGGCCCTACTTACGTGTTACGGGCCCATTTCTCCGTTCCCATAGGATTTCCTTTATTTTTTAGGGTTTTCCATGTATATTCTTTTGCATTTTTTGTATTTTTACCTGATTCCTTTTTAGAATTTGATAAAATAGGAAGTTTTATTTTTGATTTCTTAATTAGTTTCATACAAAATCATAAATATATTTTTAACTAAAAAGGAAGCCTATTTCCTAAACTGTTTTAGAACCTTTGTTCCTTCGCTAATTAGGAAACTTTTAAATTAATTTTCTTATTTAGTTTTTATTTATAAATTCAGAAACTCATTTTAAACTAAAAAGGAAGAAATTAGCTTGCACACCAAGTACTTTAACTATTTAGGAACTTTTCCTAGGTTTTCTCTTATAAATACCCCTTCAATTTTCTGTAGAGGAGATCTTTTTCTGGTCTTTGGTCTCTTCTTCAAAAGGCTTTTCTCTGGAATTTTGAAAGAACTATTTTTAAACTTTATCTTTTAAAGAGTTAAACTTACAAAGCTTTTTTTTTTAATATCAATTCAACTATTTTCTTAAAAGCTTCCTGCTATAACGTAACTAAGAACTCTTTGTTAGTTTATGTTCCATTAAAAAAGCAAAGTCTTGTAAATCAAAATTTATTTATTATACCTTAGCCATCTTCATAAAGCAAGGAGTTCTTTTTGCATCGCGATATTCAAACTGAAATCATAATCAAAAGAAGGAGGTAAGCCCGAGGGTGATTTGCCAAACCTTTGAGCTTTAATTAGTTTCTTGTTTATTATTTAGTTGAATCTTCTTTGATTATTACTTTAAGATGTAATTCTATTGAGAGATCATATGGAGGTGTGACAACTAATGTCACATAATCCATATGATCATAATCATTTAAATTTTATGCCTTAGTCGAATTATGTTTGTATATTGACATGTTTGGTTATACATTATGATTGTTTGATTATTGGTTTGAATATTGTTGACATGATCCAAAGTATTTTTTCTTGTAAAAAAGGCGCATATTTTCTTAAGATTAATTCGATATCTATTTGTGCAAAGCATGATTATTTTGTTTATTTTATGCCTTGATTAGTTTTTCAAACCCTAGGTTCGCGTTTCCATTGAAAGGAAAAAAATCATGTCCAAACCATATGACAAGCTACTGTCATATTCATTTTTTATTTATACTCCCACTTAAAATTGAATTAAACTTGAAAATATGCATGTTTTAAGGCCCTTTCGCATCTAAAAGACCTTAAAATCCCGAAATCAACCATGCACTTGCAAAAATAGGAAGAAAGCCAAGCCAAACACCCACCAGTAGAGCCACATGGCTCTACTAGGGTTGTGCGGCCCTATAGTAGATCCTCACGGCTCTGCTACTCCTTTTTTTTTTTTTTTTTGCTTTTGATTGTTTCTTTGATCTTTGTTTGCTTCCTTGCTTGTTTGCTTGCCTTACTCATGCATTTTCATGCATATAAATTATGTTTATATGTCTTTAGAATTTGTCTAAACTTAAAAATATGTTTTATAACTCATGCATATCATACATACTACTGTCATGATTCCATCTTATGTTAAAAAACTGGTTTTGATGCCTTAACATGTAAATTGGCATGTTTAGGCCATCTTTTAGTATTTGTGCATTAAAATCACTCTTCAATCAAACCTTTTGTGTTCTTTTAGATGCATATATGCTACTGCCCTATTTATTTTCCTTTGTTAGCTTGTTTATTTGAAAGTCCAAGAATGTTAATTTATGTTTTTAGGACAAAGTTTTGTAATAACAATGATTGTTTGCATTCAATTTGGTTATAGTTTCCATTTGTATTATGATATGTATGGTTTATTGAGACTAACCATGTAGGTTCACCCATGGAGAGTTGAGTTTTATAAGCTAAATAAGGCTTATAAGCATGCTAAGGCAAAAGGGCCTCGCAAATTTGGCCCAAAACAAGTTAATAGTTATGAGAAAGCCATTGAAATACTTAAATAATAAAAGATTATTTATCTTTCCCTTTCTTTCATATAGGCTCTATATCAATTGTTAATTTCTCCTCCTCTTTCTTTATTTAGGATGTTAGATGCATAATTGTATAGAAATCATTTACCTTTCAATGGTTTGTGCACTTATACTTGCTAGGTTGATTAGAAGACTCATTTCTCCTTTTCTTTCTTCAGGATTAGTGTACCTTTTATATAAATGTTTATATCATATTATTTATATATCTCATAAAATATTGCATATATAAACTGCTTATTCATTAAAAGCATATCTAAATTCTCTTTTATTAAAACCTTTAGCTAAAGTGGAAGCTAGCTGTGATGACTAGGCGGATTGGGGTGCCTAACACATTTCCTAATTCATACCCAATTTCCTTACCTAGATCTTTGACTAGTTAAGGTGGCTCGGTGCTTTGCTAGGGATACAAGCTGCTACTCATTTTCTAAAGGAAGAAAATGCTTTTCATTTGTGGTCTCGGTAACACCTAAAACCGAGTGGCCATTCCTTTTCTCTAGTTTGGTCTATCCTTACCCTCTTCCCTAAGGCTGCAAGCCTAATAGAACTACGTTGCCACATAGACACCACACAACCATTTGCCTTTAAGTTCTTCTTGGTTTGGTAATATCCTTTTTACAATTAATCTTTTATCTGAAATTCTCTAAGACAAACTTTCTTGTTGTAAGCTTTAGCCATTATTTTTTAATATAGTTGACCATGTGTGAACACTTAATTTTCGACATTGGAGCCTGATGAGGAAGGCAAAAGCCTTTTCTATCAAGAGATAAGTTCACAAGTCTTGATTTTAGGACTTTTTGGAAAATGAAAACTAAATCGAAAAGTAAAAAAACAAAGAAAACTGAAGATTTTGGAAATTTGGCCTTAGGGAGGGGCGCAACCCATACGTGGAGGTTTTTTGGGCATTTAGGCATGGTCTATTTCCCTTTATCCTCAACTTCTGGCTCTTTGTTCTAAAACAGCCCCTTGATGCTCTCAACCAGGTCTTCAATGTCGGTCTCCGCAGTAGCTTGTTCAATGTCAGTCTCCGCAGTAGCTTGTTCCACTTGGCTTACCCCCAAACTCTTGAGATCCATTAAGTGCATCACATCAAAAAATATCTCAAACCTAGGTAGCTTCTTACCTTTAACCGGCACTGGTTCAGGGAATCCATATTAAGGATGAGATTCATGTTCATTGACAAATCTTCCATTCATATCCAGACGGCCCACTTCTTACCAGTAAAGACAACTTATACTACATTACAGTATGCACAACTTTACTTCGATCAAATTGTATGTAATACTCCAACTACATATTAACCCTCTATGCAGTAAGTATAGATGAATAATGTATGAGATTTTTCATGCTATGAGATTATGTGTAAATTTTTCGCGAACTAAACCAAGTGAGTTCCAAGTGTTTCAACAGATTGAATTGGAAATGCAAGAGTACCGTAATACCCAAGTTCATATAGATTCCTTGTTTACCATATGTATGAGTATCAGTTCATGTGTATGAATGAATAAGGATTGAATTTCTTAAGGATTGAAGGTTATTTTGTTAAGTGGGACTGTAGGACATGATTTGCGCCCACGACAAGGAAGTCGTGACCACGACAGAGAGTTGCGACTGCGACCTTGGACACGAAGCCAGTCGCAAACTCTTCTGCCTGATTTTTGACTTTTGGTTGAAGGATAATCGTGACTGCGACCTGTGTGTAGCGACCGCAATATTAGAAGGAACAGTCACATGAACAGTACTATATCGCGACCGCAATGAGCCAGTTGCGACCGCGACATGAGTATCGCGACCGCTATTGACCTATTGAGACCGCAACGTCCATCTGGGCTATAAAAAGACAGCAGCAACCCATTTGTGAAAAATATGATTTCTTCTTCCTTTTCTCCGACCCAAATAGCCCCCAAACCCTATCAAACTCTATATATGATTCTCTAAGGCTAAGATTAGTCTTTTATATTCAAGATATCAAAGGATATACAAGATCTAAAAAGATTTCTTCTTGATTTGGAAGATCTATGGATTTGAGATTAAAGGGAAATCTTTGAGGTAAATCTTCTAATATTTGATTCTTCATTTGAGCTTTGTTTAATTAAGGTTTAATACCTAATTATGAGTTTAATAGATGATGTTTATAGCATTGATTGAAAGGTATGAGTTTTATTGACCTAGATTCATAAAAACCCTAAGATGAGCAAACCTTAGAATCAAGTTTGGGTATTTTGTAAATGGTTAAGAGATAATTGATAGTTAAGAGTAAGAATTGAGAATCTATGATTAGATTTGAAGAAATCAAGTTATAAGACTAAGGTTATATGAAGTATAGTTAATGAATGAATTGAAATTTCATGTGTAGGCAATATGAGCGAAGAAATGATGAGTTTCATGTACGGCAATGGTGATATGAACATTGGAAAGGAATAGCAAGAGGTGAGTAGAAAATATACTACTATATTTGTATTTGAACTATAAAGGCTTCTATTGCCTTCTTCATTGTATATGCTACCAAGAATATAATTTTTTGTATTATGAGATAATTCATATTGTTCATGAATTATGTTAGTCATATCATTCATTCATGTGAAGCTTTTGTAATTATTTCAGAATTATTGGGCTATATGCTATTATGAGAACAATGTGTCCATTTGACACTTGTTATAAATCCATAAGTATAAAATCCATTTTGTTTCCTAGCAAATTGTTAATAATTCCTCCATGTGAATCATTTGAAAATTCTAAAAGGGTTTACAAAGTTATAAGTTCCTAAAATGATGAGTATAAGCTTATGTATATGTATATGTGTATGTAACTGTACCCATTTTTAAAAGTACCATGACCATGAGAACTATGTGAATCCCATAAATATTGATATTCCTTTCATGAACCATATGAGCCAATTGAGTCATGAGTACCATTAATTCCTTCTATGTGAACCAAAAGATATGTGCAAGAGATATTGTATATGATATGTATGTGAACTGTGTACACAGGTATGGGAGTATGCTCACATGAGAGCCTCTACTTCGGGTTATGCCAAAATACGTGCCTCTTCCCCAACTATAAGGGAGCTTTATGCTTCGGACACACCACAAGTGCCTCTGTCCCAACCATGAGTTATGGGAGCATGTTTGTAAGGGAACCTCTGCTTCAGGTATGCTATAATGCCTCTGCCCCAATATATGTGATGATCTCTATTGAACCCTAATGATAAGCCAGGAGATATGAGCCTTTTCTTTCATTGAGACCAATCCAATTGGTTGAAAGACCCATGAATATGTAACCCTACTTGCCAATAAGAATTACAGTGATAATTAAGCCAATTGATCCTTGAACAAGATAGCCACATGCCATTGTTTCCTAAATCAAATCGCCTATATGTCATCGACCTTGACATTATGGCATATAAGTATACATGTTATCCAAAGTTATATGAATTAGTATATATAAAACTCCTTTTGTATACATTTATGTATTTCATATATGTTATGTTCCTTTAATACTAAACTCTAAGTATATAATATTTTAAATCTGATATATTCTTTTATGATATACGAATTATTGATTTTCCGAGCTATTTGAAAATAAGTATTTGATTATGAGATATATATCCATATGTGTATTTCTGAAAGTATAAGTGTATAAATTTTACTAAACCTCCAAATCTTTTATGTAACGTATATTACTTGTCATTTCAAATCTTTCATGAATAAAGAATTATTATATATATTTTGTTTAAGTGATTTTAAAGTAAACGTATTCAGGTTTTCAATAAAACCAAAGAGCATTATTGTTTCTAAAGTACCTCATAGTTTTAATAACTTAATTTATATATATTTAATCTATATAATACCAAAGTCAAACTATATGAACTATTGTTCTAAAAATCAATTTTATAAGGTCCCAAATCCAAGTTAATAAATTATGTCCATGTGATTACAAGACCCAAATATCCATAAGTTAAGAGTTATAAGAAATCATGTATGCCTAAAGTGGATACTTCAAATATATGAGTCCAAGTTTCAAAGATTAATCATAAATCTTCAGATAGTAATCATTTGTTATTAAAAATTCTGATATCCTTCATTTCATAAACATAAGTATATGAGCCAAGTGATAAGTAAGCATGAGCCATCCTTATGAGCTAGCCTTGAAATACCTAGCCTCATAAGTATAGTAGCATATTCTTTACTCACTGCTTTATCTCATTAGTGATTTCATTTTTTCAGGAAAGCAGCATAGTGAGCAAGTGGTTCCTCAAGCATCAATTTTCACTTGAGGATTTTCTTATTAAAGTAAAGTTCCTTTTGATATATATGTACATGTATATGTTAAATTTATTTTAGTAGCTCCATGGGTGTTAAAAGGGTTTTGTAATTGTTGTGTATATAATAAGAGTTATATGGAAATAAGAATATGTATGAGTTAATTGATAAATATTAAGATACTATTGATGAATATATGATGAGATGATTGTGGTTTTATTGCATGATATAGTACTGGATTATATAGTATGTATGGGTTCTATAGGTTTTCGGTGGCCTTATGCCTACCCATGTCCTAGGACCGTCGCGACTCATAAGTCGGGTCGTGACATTGTAAAACTACATGGCATTCCAGTCTCGATCATTTCGGATCGAGGTACCCAATTCACATCAAAATTTTGGCAAAAGCTGTAAAAAACTTTGGGTATTCAATTAGATTTCAGTACTGCCTTTCACCCTCAAACGGATGGATAATCTGAAAGAATGATCCAGACACTAGAGGATATGCTAAGGATGTGCATCATGGACTTTGGAGGCAGCTCGTACAAATACCTTCCATTAGTGAAATTCTCGTACAATAATAACTATCATTCCTTCATAGGAATGGCCCCTTATGAAGCGCCCTACGGAAGGAAATGTCGATCACTTGTGTGTTGGGTTGAAGCGGGTGAGTGACACATTGAAGCACCTAACCTTTTGAAAGAAACCATGGAAAAGGTGCCACTGATACACGAGAGATTGAAAACTGCATTTAGTCCGCAAAAGACCTACGCCGATCCCAAAAGAAGAGAAGTCCACTTTGCAGTAAGGGATCAAGAGTTCTTAAAGGTATCACCCATAAAGGGTGTAATGAGGTTTGGGAAGAAAGGAAAATTATCACCTCTCTATGTAGGACCATTTGAAATTTTGAGCAAGGTGGGAGAAGTATCATACAAATTGGCTCTACCGCCAGTATTAGAACATATACACTCGGTTTTCCACGTGTCAATGCTGAGAAAGTATATTCAAAACTCTTCACATGTATTGCAACCCCAAACCATCGAGATAAGTAAAGATCTTTCATACAAACAGATTCCCGTCGCAATTTTGAATCGACAAGTAAAGAAATTAAGAAATAAAGAAATAGCAATGGTAAAAGTTCATTAGAAGAATCATGTTGTTGAAGAATGCACATGGGAAAACGAAAAAGATATGTGTCAACGATACCCTCAATTGTTCCATTAGTCGTGGTAAGGTCTCTAAATTCGAAGATGAATTTTTCTTTAAAGGGAGTAGAATGTAATACCCTAGACATATATATATATATATATATCCAAGTTAACCTAAGAAAGAAAATTTACTTTTAAAAAAAAAGGACTTAATAATTTTACATATGAAATCAATGAGTGAATTGTTGTGAATTACTTTCCATATAAATTTTATTTGTTTATATTTAATTATAAATGTCACTTGAATTATATGATAAATTTATTAATTTCAAAAAAAAAATTGGGCTAAGCCCAATACATGATACCAAGTCTTTAAAACTATGCAACCAACTAAACAATTAGGTTAGGCCCAATACCTAGAGTCTAAATTCTTTGCACAAGTGACCAAACAAATGGGTCAAACCCATATTTACTAAGGGATGGCCGGCCAAATCTAAGAGAATTGGATGGGGAACTTGAAATTTACCCCATGTGTAAAATATGAATAAACTATATTCAAAATCTAACATAAGACTTTGTACCAAAATTAATTATGGTGTATTAGTTTTCAAAATTTTTTTTTTTGAAACTATCCCACCACAATTACCCACAAATCTCATTAACCAATATTAACTAAAATCAAACACCATCATCTTCTTCATTTTTACAAAACAAAACAAAGAACAAAATTTCTCTTCTTCCTCCCTACTAAATTTCGGCCAAAGCTATAATTTTCCACCAAAGAAGAAGCTTCAAAGGTAACAATCAAGAATTTAAATCATTTTATTCATTATAATCTAGTCATGATTAATTGTAACTATAAAAGTAAAATTTCTTTTTCATTCTTTTCTTGTAAATTTCGGCTATGAAAGGGGAAAATTTTCAATTTCCTTGATTGTTTTGTATTTTAGTTCATGATTTGGGAATAATTAAATACCAATTGCATGAATTAGCAATTTATTTGCAATTGGTAATTAAACTCATGTGTTTTCCTCTTTCAAGTTCTAAGTAAAAAATTAAAATTTCTTATACAAATATCCAATTAATTAACTTAATACTTTAATTAAGTTGATTGACATGTTAATTAGATATATGTAAGATTAAATTGAAAATTAAATAGAAAATATTAATTTTCCCCTTAATTCAATTTTCGGCCCATTCATTTTTTTTTTTTTTTATCAATTGATTGTTTCATGTTTGATCATGTATTTATATTTGACCTTTTGTTAATTTCATCATACCAAAGTTAATTTGAAATTGATTAAGAAAACTTTAGATTTCTCTTTTTGAAAGTTAAGTAAATTTTGGGATTTTGTTTTAAGTCTCAATGATTCAATTGATTGTTTAATTAAATTCATAGGAATGTTAATTAGTGATATTTGAAACCAATTTATGAATTGAATATAAAATTTTAGTATAATAGTAAATTAATTAGTGTTGTATGAAATAAATTTAAAATATAAATGGCGGAATTTTCGATTTTCCTAAGGTATGGTTCAATCATACTATATAGAAACTTTAATGTGCTTAAAAATGCAAGAAATACAAAATGTTTATAATAGACTTAATTTGTATAATATTTGTTTTATCATATGATGAAAAGAAGATTGTAATTGACCAAGCCTATTCGGCCATTCGAAAGTATTAAGGCATTCATGTGTTATGAAAAATGGAATTGTATATATAGTGTATGTTATGTGTAATAACGTGAATTATAATAAGTGATTAGTAACCTAAATTAGACTTAGTGGTACTAGAAATAGAAATTAAGTGCAAAAAAAAAAATAAGTTAAGTATTTGTGATGATCCATATAGTAACTTGAGTGAATTGATTCCTTGTAGAACCTAAGGATAAAGAACAATAATCATCGGACGAACACCACTTTTGTTTGTGTTAATTTATGAGCTAAGGAATTCTAAGGTGAGTATATAATATTCGATATGTTATGGGCGTCCTTTATAGGATTGCCATTCATTCGTTCATTCCATTGTATCCAGTTTGATACCTTTATTGAAATTCAATATTATTGATATCTTTTCATGAACCAAAAGGATAAAAGTACCTTCAAGACCCTTAGTCTACCTTATAATTGTTATATTGTAATCTATGGATACCTTTACTCTTCAAGAGTAACATTGTTTCATTCAAAGCCAATATGTTATTGAACTTATTATATTGATGCTTAAAGCAAAGCAGAAATTCCCATCTGATGTGGGGTATACATTAGTCATGTGCACATGGTAAGAAGGCCCATTGGGTAGGGATAGTGTATCCGCCTGCTAGGAAGGGTGGTCCTAGCCGGGAGACCTGATCATTCTCACGACTTAAAGTTATTGTGAGTGAGCATTGTTTTAGCCGCTACTCGATCTTATTATGAATGGAAACATACCGTTTCTGAAAATATGCAATTTTTGCTAAAATAATAATTTATTGTTTATCCTAACCTATTAATTGATGATATTGAGCATAAATTCCATTGTAATATTTGAAATTCCCAATTGTTCAAATTGCCTAAAAATGATAAGACTAGTATCTATTATTGATACATATACACCTAGCCGGCATATCATATTGAGTTATTATGTATTCACTAAGCTTGTCTCACCCTTTAGTGGTTTATATTTTTATTTTTTTCGAGTGTTGTAGAAGAGTCTGCAAGGTAAAACTCAAGCTTCATACTTCTGCTTAAGGATTACTCTACTAATCTGTTATTCGTAAATTCTTTTGTATTACTATTATGGCTTGGTATCCTGAAGGAAACGGTATAGAGCTCCATCGGTCATTGTGGTATTTATTAGTACTACTGGGTGAAATTTTTAAAATTTTATGTGTGGTTGTAATAATTAGTAAATGCACTCCGTATGGTATTAAAAAGAATTAACTTTAAATCAATGGTTTATTTACAGTATATGTTTGGTATACGTATAGTATACCTCATTCGTATTATGGTATATGACTGGTTTGTAAAACATAAGAAATTTTTAATCCGTAGTAAATCTGTTTATGATCTTGGGATATGTTGTTAAGCGTAATGGTTATGGATTATTGTATAGTTATGGGTTCTACGGGTCTAAGTGACCTTATGTCTCCCTGAGCCCTAGGACCGTCACATCTCAAAATCGGGATGTGACAAAGTTGGTATCAGAGCATAACTTAAGTCTAGTATAGACTTCATAAGTATAAGAGTCATAGAGTATAAGCTAAACCATAGAGCATAGGATTCCTAAACGTCTTTGCAGTCCATCAATAAGTTAGATCCGCACAAATTTAATATGCATGATTATTCCACTTACATGATTATATGTTTGCTTTACTTGACATTTTATTGTGTTTGCTAACCTTATTATGTAGATGCCTCTACGACGACAATATAGATAGGTGAGAGAGAGGGAGGTATATGATGTGGCATCTGTCACTCGACCTAAGCCAGTGGAGTCTGACCCTGAGGAAGACCTTAATCCAGTATGGGTGGTAAGGATGAGGGCCAAATATGATGAGATGGTGAGAGAGAACCGTCTTCTGTGGCAGGTGATATTTAATATGGGGCGAGAGTTTAGGAAGATGCATTGGGAGATGGCTAGAGTGGTGCATACTTATGAGCACCCGGGAGCTGGCTATATCCCACCTCTTCGAGATATGATGCCAGGATTTTCTGAGCATTTATGTATGGCATGTGGTAGACTTGACCATTCAGCTGAGAGATGCCCACTAAGGCATCATAGGCTATCACCTTCCTTGTTATCTACTGGACACAGGAGTGTTGTTCCTATAGAGAGTGAAGCTGAGAATGAGGACGTGGGTAGTGATAGGCAGGACAGAGATATAGGAAGTGCTGACAGGGTTTAATTACTTGTGGTATTGATATGCTATTAATATATATA
>CATKHJ010396787.1:0-12551 GCA_949750685.1 Vernicia montana | reverse complement strand
AATATATATATATATATATATATATATATATATATATATATATATATATATATATATATATATATATTTATATTTATTTATTTATTTATTTATTATTTTTGTTTCTCTTTTTTCTCTCTCTCTCTCTTTTTTTTTTGTTTGTTTGTTTGTTTTTTTTTTTTACACTTTCCTCTTATTCCTATCCTAAATCTTTAAGAAATGTTCCTTACTCATTAAATATGCCTCTTTATCTCCAATTCATCTTTAGAACAAGGGTAAGGATATAAACATATTTGAGATAGGTGAGAGATATGGTTCTCAAAGAAAATAGCTAATCAATGTAGGCTCAAATTGGCTTACTAGGGGGATGTTCTCCCAGAACATCAATCAGGGAACTAGTTGATTTGGCTTTGTGGTAAAAATCCTAGTGCCTTAATCATTTCACAAGTGATGCCTAATCAGTCATTTGCCTCGAAGACCTTAAGAGAAATTCTAATATTTAATTCCTACATATCGAAATCAAAATGATCATCGCAATGAGGGTATAAGAACACACTTATTATAGTATGCTTGTCTCTGTACCAAAAAACATGGCTATTGTGAAAAAAATAAATATTGAGTATAATCATCATAGATATGTATTAACCAAAGAATAACATTAAAATTCAAAATAATACTCATCATCAATCAAAACCATGACATTAAAGCTCAATTCTCATCACAGTGGCTGAAAGTATTCCTAAAAACTTAAAGCTAGACTAAAAATTTCAATTTTTTTTTAAATCACAGAAATTAAAGATGCGTATCAAGAGCACAAAAACAACTCTTTACTTAGCCATCTTTTTCTTCTTTTTTTTTTTTTGAAAATGGAAAAGAAAATCATAGAAATTAAAGATGCGTATCAAGAGTACAAAAGTAACTTTTTACTCAGTCATCTTACATTTAATGATTTGGACCTTAAACTTTGAGACAACAAAACTTTTTTTTTTAAATGACAATTATCTCCATCCCAACTTATTCGAGACATTGTCTCTAATGTCTGCTATAGATAAGTAAAGAGTAAAGGACTTCGCTTGATCTAGTGTTATTAAAGCAACAAAAAAAATAGAAAAAAAAATACTGTAAGTAAAACCATGAGAGTTAAGAAAGTTACAACCGGAGATTAAGATCTAATACACGCTTTTTACTGCTTCTGTCTTTGGGTTGCCAGACCACCGTTCCATCAATGGATCAAGTTTGAGTATAAAGTTTTGTAGTTGGTCAATCAATTGATCAATAGTTGAAGCAGAGATTAGGATATGTCAACTTGCTTGTGTCATAAAATCTTATTCCACAGTATGATCAAGAAAAGACAACAAACTATCATAAAAATCGTTAACATTAAGTAACCCTAATTGTTTTTTATGAAGATTTAGTTGGGCCCAAGACGCAATGTTGAAGATATCTTCAAATATTTCTAGACCACCAGGTAATGTGATAAAGGCATCAACATTGTGATGCATGTATGTCATTCGTTTGTACATGCTCATGACCTAAAACTTATTACCTATAGTCCCACCGGTGATGTGTTTATTTTTAGCCAAAGCCTTTAGAATTATACCTAGCACTACTAGAATTTTATTATTTAGCGACGGACTAATCCGTCGCTAAATAATTTTTGCGACGGATTTAATTCGTTGCTAAAATGCTCCTTGCTAAAAAAAAAATGACGGATTTATTCCGTTGCTAAATTTAGCGACGGATCCGCAACGAATTCAGCGATGGAATAAATCCATCGCAAACATATCCATCGCTGAATTTAGCCACGTAATTGGCGACGGATTGTACCGTCGCTAATTCATCGCTAAATTTCAAAACAACTCCATTTCGCAAATTATTCTTTACATTTTGAATTTTTATATATAAATATTTAAATAAAAAACATTTTTTTTTATAGAGAAATAGACTGAAAAAATAAAAATGTAATAAATAAAATATAAAATCCAATATAACAAATATTATTCATGTTTTGTACTGTAAATGTCTCAGAAAATAATACAAATGCTAATGTTTTTAGATGAGGTCCTAAGGGGGGGTCCTGCTGCTGCGGGTTTTGCTGCTGCTGCTGTGATGCTAGAGCAGAAGAAGATGTGTCAGGTGGACTGAGATACTCAGATAGCACCTCTCTGATAATATCTTGGACCCGTAAGTCGAACTGCAACTGTGTCTGCTGATACACAGACAACATGGACTCTATCCGATTCTCCATCCACTGAAGTCGTGTCTCCACCGGATCAGGTATCCTTATAGCATGGGACCTCGTAGTGGAGATGTAGGATGATCCATGGTTAAAAAAAGTGGGTGCCTTAACACTCATGCCATACACCCTCCTCTTATTCTTAGCACCCATGCCATACACCCTCCTCTTATTCTCTCCGCCTGCAGCCTGGAGGAATAGCTGAGTGGTGTCAGGCTCTGCAGGAGTTGTAGATCCCTCAGGTGGCTGAGAAGCAGACTCTAAAAAACGCCTGATAGCGATCCTGTAATTATGAAACAATACATGTTAGAAACCACATCATTTCTGTCCATGTTGCAAAACATATATAGTTTAGTGCTAGTTTGATTCTTACAGCAACGTCTTGAGACCTCCTGTCTACGAACTGTCGAGAGCCATCGGATGTTCTCCTGGTGTGAGTGGCCTCAACAGCTCAACATGGTCTGGCGTTCTGCCTAACTTCTTCTCTTGGAATACAATATATATATATCAATTATTTGTAACAGTTTTTGCAAAATACTTATATATATATATTGTTACCCAAAAAATGTATAGTTATCAGTTGGTTTACCAGGTGAGCTTCTAGCTCGAGGAAGGAAATCGACCCTTCGATGTGAACTGACGCACCAGATCCCTCACCCCCAGTCTCACTACGCCGATTCGCAGATGCAGCAGCGCTCTTCTTTTGGAAATCCTGTGTGGACTAGTGCATCCATCTAGTCCAGACCTCCTCAGGTACCCTATCTGGTTTTCGACCCTTCCTCCTCCATTTGGACAGTTTGTCTGTATATCGAAGCCAGCCTGGGTTTACCATCTCTGATATACCGCGGCTGCAACCTCATCATCCCATCTCCATGCTTTCTGCATGTTTAACAAAAGAAAGGAAAAACTATGTGTAGTTAAATTGTTAATGAAAATCCGGCAAAGTTTCATCTATAAAATAAACAACTAGACCCCATAATTGAGGTCACCAAAACACCCTGCATAGAAATAACAGGCCAATACACAACAGAGCACATATATTGATATATATTGACTCATTGCTCACAACACACATCATAACAAACTGATATATATATGTTTAATAAACGCGACAATAATCGCAGTTAATAACATATACCCTGAACTCGTCCCAGTAGTAAACAATGACATCAGCAGGCACGCTCACCTAATCATGTCCTTGCTCGACGAACCTCTGTGCAAAAGTCTTCGACATGGTCCTCGAAGCCTGGCTGGACTAAAGGAAACGGTAGCTGTAATTAAGATAATAAGAAAACTCATACTGAAAGTCAGAAAACAAAACTAAAATCCATTGATGATTAAAAAATAACAAAGTTTAGAAAACATACCTCGCTACATTGTAGTCAAGGCGCCGTGGACCATAACCTCTAAGGGCGTCTCTGATTGGTGGTAGTGGAGGTGGTCCAGTATAGGGCGATGAAGAAGTAGCCGGACTCTCAACAGATGTACTCGATGCTGGTACCATGGGTGGTGGTGGGGTAGCAACTGGAGATGCCAATAAAAAATGTAGCGATGGTGCCATGGGTGGTGGTGGGATAGCAGCTGGAGAGACCGATATAGAATATGGCACTGGTAGAATAGGTGGTGATGGGTGTGAGGCCTCGCCCGAACGCCCCTCCCCTCGCTCGGGAATGTGATGCCTTAAGGAAAGGTTAAGCGATTTTTAAGGGAGGTTAGGTACGAGTTTCGGTGCTCACGATTGGAAGCGGCTATCGCCTCGGAAAATTGATTTGATTTTTTTGAAAAGGTTCAGGAGTCACCACCCTAATTTATTTAAATGAGAAAATTAAGGAAAAACCCAATTTGACTCCAATTTATTAATCTTTGATTAATTTACCCAAGGATAAAAACACTAGTCTTCGAACCAGGTTGAGATCGGGGACTAGATTTTTGGTTTTAAAATAATATCAATTTGGCTTTTAGTTTAATTTGACTTTGAAAATTGATTTCATGAATGACAATTTATAATGCATGAGCATGACATAATTATGAGAGGTACAAGGAAAATAAAGAGCAAGTATTTAAGGAGCGAGTATTTAAACAATCACAAGTAAAAGATAGTATTTCCTTTAGCCCTTATGGGTACTAGGGAAATCACAAGATCGCTCATTTACTCCAAAATAATAACTAATAACATTAATTAAAATTTACATTTACAATGGATTGACATTTAAAAATAAAAGGGGAAGGATATTGGTTGAGATTTGAATTTGAGGCTTGGATTCAGATTCCAAGCGTGCCTACGTACCCCACTAAATGGGGATCAAAATCCACGTAGTTCATTCCACTATGAGATGGAGGGGTTTAGAGATTGGTCAGATTGATTTGATTTGATTTGGGATGATTTTGGAGTTGGTGAGAGAAGATGATGTACCTTCTCTTTGGGGGGATTCTGAATAGGCGGAGTGATTTTCAGGACCGAAATACTATTTTATCAGTTTTGGTTTTGAAAAAAGAATTAATTTTGGTGACTTGGTTGCTTAATTACCCAACTTTAATTAATTAAAAGGATTAATTAATTAAAAGGATTAATTAATCAAGTTGAGTGAAAACTAATTGAAAAATTAATTTTTAATTAATTAATTAATTGAGAGTGGGTGGAAACTAATTGAAAAATTAATTAATTAATTAAAATTAATTTTTAATCAATTAACTAATGGAGATTAAAACTAATTGAAAAGTTAATTAATTAAAATTGATTTTTAATTAATTAACTAATTGGTGAGTGAAAAAAACTAATTAGAGAGAGAGAGAGAGAGAGAGAGGAAGCAAGTGGATACCAATCACAAGTGCTTAAAGGTATGGTTTGAAGTTGTGAGGAGGGAGGGTATTTATAGGAAAATGGGGTGGAGTGAAAAGACCAAAAATGGTCCAAAAAGCAGAAAAGGCAGGGGCAAATTCGAATTTGCACAAAAAGGTAAACGGTCGCAAGAACACGTGGCGGACGTGCGTCCGCAAGGATATTTCCCGGCGTCTGGCGGACGCGCCAGACGTCCCGGCGGATGCGCTGACACGTCCTGCGGACGTTTCAGTACGGGGCTGACGTGTCATCCCCGTACTGATGCGTCTGCCACTGACGTGCGTCAGGCGCGTCAGCGCGGACGCGCAGAGGGTATGTGCGGCGTCCACGAGGCAGGTGGCGCGTCCGCTGACGCGCCTTGTGGATGCGAGCACCTAGAGTTTTGGGCTCCGGTTCGATTTTCAAGACTTTTCGAGTCAGTTTTTGAGAATTCTGGGTCAGTTTTTGGGAGTTTTTAAAGTCTAAAAAATTACCGGTCAGTAGCGGTGGATCTGAAATTAATTATCGAACAGTTTGGCAGTCAGTTATGGAGAAAATCTAGTCAGTTTCGGGAAAGCACTGTCTAATACAAAAAGTCCAATCAGGGTCAAAAAAGTGTCAGTCTCCTTGTCATATTATGCATAAAAATCCATTTTTTCAAGGGGGCGCTGCCCCCTTAATCCTTGCCCGCTAACTGGCTAGCGGGACTGTCATACCAGCTCTGCGTAGCACACGAAATTTAGCAGGTGTCAAGTTGCAGTAGCATCTTAAGGGTGTAAAATTGAGGGTTCACAATGGGGTACTAGCGGCAGATGAAGACGTAGAAGGTGCCGGTGCCGGTGCCACTGGTATAATGGGTGGTGGCGGGGGTGACATAACAACAGGAGGAGCTCGTCAGTGGGAAGGCCTCCCAGGTGCCTCCGGTGGTCTGCCTCCACCACGACCACCTACAGTCTCCTCTGTTGGTCCTCTAGTCATCTATGAAAGGTTTAAGCATAACCATAAAATAATGGGAACATATACAATTACATGCAACATGAAAAATGTTTTGAATAATAGTCGAAACTTGAAATTAGCGTAATAGTTCTATTACAACACAAATGAGAAAATTTATTACATAATTGCAACTATTCACTGTTAGTGTCATCTAGTTCCAACTCATCCTCATCATTGTCATCTATAAAATCTTCTGATTCTATTTCTTCTTCTTCCTCTTCTTCATGGTCATCTTCATCTAACAGTTCGATGTAGCCACCATTGGGATCTATTAGACTCTCAAATTCACCATCACCTTCCACTGCTATATAATGATCATCAATGTCATCTTCTTGAAATGCGGGTGTTGTATGAATAGTGCAATCAGATGATGTTGCATCTGGCATGTTATATTCAGCTCATGCTTTTATTTTGCAAACAGCAAGCCAATCGGATCTGTCACGTCTGAGACTGGGGCTCTGACAGTAATACATTTGACTCGCCTGGACTGCGAGAACAAATGACTCATACTTATTGAACCTTCGTCTTTGATTGACCTCGACCAACTTGTAGTCTGGATGGACTTTTGTACCCAAATTGGGCGTAGGATCAAACCATTGATACATGAATAAAACCGTTCTTTTTATAGGCCAAGCAGGATACTCAAGCTCCACAACTTCAATCAACCTCCCATAATAATCGCTTTCATATTCACTGTAGTTTGATCCCTTTATATATACGCCACTATTCATTGTTGCTTTTCCAGACCTGTGCCTTTCAGTATGAAATTTAAATCTATTTACGAAATATCCATTGTACGATTTGATTTTAGGCAACGGACCTTTTGATAAGTCTTGCAAGAATTGATTGTGAACGTTGTTCACGGGTTTCATTGCCTACGTGAAAGTAATTAATTATATGAGTGTAACAAGTTTAATTTAACGAATCTCAACATCATTTCAAGGATCTTACATAATTGTGAAACCAGTGTGGAAACTCAGTTTCAAATTTTGCATTAATGTCCATCCTTGAGATGCTTGGAGCGAACATTCGCAACTGTTCAATATAAAACCTACATAAATTGGATTCACACAAAAACATTAATTTTATTCAAGTATCTTGGAAACAAGTTGAAGAATTTATGGATGGACTTTTTATGAGCCTTAGGTTATGAAATGTTGCACTTCATTGCAATTCAACCAAACATAGGCTCTGGCAGCATCATATTCCTATTGATTCAAAAACTGTGATTTCCCCTTCCCAAAGGGTCTACCAGGGTACATGAATATTGATAGATCCCCTTCATAAATAACATTTTGATCACTGACATCTTCATCGTTCCGTGAGGGTCTGCGATGTCTTGTTTGTACATGATCCTCAAAGTAATGGGAATAGAACAATCATGTTTCCTCAACTAGATAAGCATTACATATTGAACCTTCCACCCTTGCTTTGTTCCCGACTTTATTTTTCAACCGGCGAAGGTACCTCTCAAAAGGATACATCCAACGATACTGCACTGGACTTGCAATCCTAGCTTCATAAGGCAGGTGTACTGGCAAATGTTCCATTGAGTCAAAGAAGCTTGGAGAAAATATTCATTCAAGCTTACAAATTATAATAGGTATCTCTTCCTCAAGTCGGGCCATATCCTCATTTGTTAAAACCGTGGATGTCAGATCCTTGAAGAAAAGACTCAATTCAGTTAATGCTTTCCAAACATTTGCTGGTCATAATTTACGGAAAGCAATGGGGATTAATCTTTGCATGAAGACATGACAGTCATGACTTTTCATACCAAACATCTTCAATTTTTTCATGTTGACGCATCTTCCCATGTTTGAAACATAACCATCAGGAAATCTGAGATTTTTCAACCACTCACACAAAACTACTTTTGACGGTTTATCTAAGCTGTAACAAGCTTTTGGATATCTCCCCATTACTGGATCTTTTCCCAAATCAGGACGCCTGTAATACTCATTTAACTCCCGTCTCGATTTCACCATATCTTTTATTTTCCCATCCACTTCCATCACTGTGTTGAATATGTTATCAAACACATTTTTTTCAATATGCATAACATCTAAGTTATGCCTTGTTAGATTGATTTTCCAATAAGGCAAATCCTAGAATATGCTTTTCTTTCTCCATCCGCAGGTATTGCATATCGGACCGTTAGTTTCATCTACATCTAACTCGATAAAATTTTTTATCCCTAAAGACTCTATCTGTTCTAAAATGTCAACACCGGTTCGTATCGGGGGAGCTTCTGCAGTAATTGTCCTATTCTTTCTAAATGCAGTTCTATTTTTGCGAAATTGATGATCAAGAGGCAAAAACTTTCGATGATTGTCAAACCATGACTGTTTACGACTCTCTTTAAGTGTGAAAGCTTCAGTCAGATCCATGCAATACGGGCAAGCTAACCTTCCGGCGGTAATCTAACCCGAAAAAATTGCATATGCCGAAAAATCACTAATTGTCCGCATCAGAGCAGCATGCATCTAGAAGTTTTGTTTTGTCGAGATATCATAAGTGGTGACACCTTCATCCCATAATTGATTCAATTATGCTATTAGTGGCTGTAGATAAACATCTAGCTTGTCCTTTGGATTCTTAGGACTAGGTAATAACACTATTAAGAACATGTACGCATCTTTCATGCATAACTATGGTGCCAGATTGTACTAAGTTACAATTACTGGCCATGAAGAATACTGATGCCCTGATTGACCAAATGGTTGAAACCCATCTGTACAGAGGCCTAACCTCACATTCCTACTTTCAGCTACAAAATCAAGATGCATGTCATTAAAGTGAACCCAAGCAGGAGAATCCAACGGATGACGCATCACACCCACTTCAATTTGATGCTTAACATGCCACTGCATTTCCTTAGTTGTTTCATTCGACGCATATAACCTCTGAAGTCAAGGAGTCAGCGAAAAATAATACATCTTCTTGTAAGGGGTAACTTTTTTGCTCCCTCTACGTTGCCTCCTGTACCGTGGATGTCCACAGAACTTACAACTGGTCAAATCACCCTCTTCTCTCCAGTAAATCATGCATCAATTATTACAGCAATAGATCTTCTCAACCGGTAAACCCATAACCTTCAGAAGCTTCTTCATTTGATAGAAATTGTCTGGCACCAAAATAACTTCATGTGTAATCTCCTTCATAAGTCAAACCACTTCATCAAAATTTGCTTCTGACATATTGTACTCAGACTTCATATGCATTAACTGAGCAACTAATGATAACTGCAAATGATTTTCACAACCAGGATATAAGTCCTCATCTGCAGCTCTCAGTATATCATAAAACCGTTGTGTCTCTGAATTCGGCATTTCCTCCATCGCAGTAGGATTAAACTGAGGACCAACAACATCAAATACCATTGACTGGTATGGATTTGATGGTTCAGCATAGTCAAATGTTGGATGACTGTATGCATTTTCCTCTAAGTTGCCAATTGGCTGGGGTTGTTCCCCGTGTAATGTCCATTCATAGTAATCCGGCACGAATCCAAATTTATACATATGCAATTTCACAGTTTGTTGTTCTTCGAACCTTTGGTTCTGACACATCCGTTTCTTATAAGGACATCTAATTCTATCTCCATCCATCAATTCAGGGTGACTACAGGAAACCTCAATAAATTCTCCCACACTGTCAATGAACTCGGAATTTAAATAACCTTGTACAAGCCTTCTGTCCATCCATTGACGATCCGGTCTCATCCTGTTGGTTTAAAATATACAACTCATTTACTAATGTTTGAATAATTTTTTATATCAATATAATTAAATATATTATTATCAACTCCTTATAACTCCGATATTCAAATTTCAAGGTAGGAACCTACTCATTCAAAAATGCAATATCTTTTATTAATGGGTCAACAAATGAAGTAGTAATATGCTTTTGTAGAAATTTCGGCAGCATTTCCCCCCAGTTCTCCGAATAATACAAAATTGAAATATATGCTGACTCATACAAATAACCAATATGTGTAGATCATTACATAGAGCATCACATATTACAATATGCAAACGGAGAACAATGAGAAGGAAATTGCACGAAATTTAATTAAAAGCATGAATTACATCTACTATTTAGCATTTGTTTCAGACCCGAGACTTGTATTTCCGAACTGTCCACTTAGGACAATTTAATGAATTCTCGTTATCCGGCGAGAAAAACACTGAATGAGTTTCTACGGCAAAAATACACTACCTTTTGTAGTGTGGATTTAAAGTTTGATTATATTATGATTTTGTAATTTGTTATTCAATGTGATTCAAAGTTATAGGAAATTCATTTTTTTAACTTTAGCTCTGCTATAAAATTTCAATTCTTTATATTATTTAGTAATTATGCATTAATATTGCTTCTATGTATATTATAATATTCGATTCAAAATTTTGATTATTTTTTGACTTTAAACATTAAAGTTCGATTGTTTATTAATTTAGTAATTCACGTTTTGATTATATATAATCTAATACTATTGAAATTTCTACCAAAATTTTGACAGTATCTTTCCTAAAATTGGACCTAAACTCCCCGTAAAACGAGTCTATATTCATGCAGAAAATACATTTCTACCATATAAATCGATACGGGCCTCCAAATTTCAAATTTTTGCCCGACAATTGACATCACAACGCAAGCATAATAATACATTAAATAACAATTAAAGAATTTTAATCTAAATTTTTGGTACCTCTATGCTATATTATACTATATATACTACATTTGATCTAAATTTCTTTTTCTTTTTAAAAAAATTAACAAACTTAGCAAAATTGAAAAGGTAACAAATTTAGCAAATAAGTGACAGACGTGATCGAAATGCTCCTCGCTCCATAATGACAGAAACAAAACTGAAAAAAAAAATTAAAAAATACATATCAAATAAATGACAAGAAAAAATATAACTGAAAAACAAACAACTGAACTAAAAAAAATTAAAAAAAAATTATATTATTTTTTTCATATAAACAAAAATGAAAAAAGAAATAAAAAAATTTATTTTATTTTCTTCACATAAACAGGAATGAAAAAAAAATAACAATTTTTTTTTTTATTTTTTTCATATAAACACAAATGAAATAAAAAAAATTATATTATTTTTTCAATATAAACAAAAATGAAAAAAATAAAAAAAAATTATTTTATTTTTTTTACATTAACATAAATGAAAAAAAAAATTAAAAAAATTATTTTTTCCTCTCATCTTTTTTCTTTTTCATATGAACATAAATGAAAAAAAAATTTTAAAAAAAATTATTTAATTCAAAAATTATCCAATATCATCATCTCAAATTTTTAAAAAAAAATTACAAAACATACACGTAAATTGACAGAAAATAAACCATTGTTAAATCTAAACCAATATCATCACAAAATTCACATTAAAAAAAAAAAAACAAAACAAATTGAAATAACACAAACTCATTGAAGGAATGACAGAAAAAAAAAAAAAAAAAAAAAAAAGGAAAAGAAATTTACCTTAAAATGCTCCTTCTTGCTTTGGTGTTGCTGAAATGGGGAGGGCGAGAGAGAGAGACAGAGGAAATCGACCGGCCGAGAGAGTTAGGCTGGGCTGGGCAGGGCAAAGAGGGGTGGCAGCGAGAGAATATGTTAGGGTTTTTATCGCAGATAGGAGAAGGAGAAAGGAATTGGTCTTTATATATTCTGCAAAATTAGCAACGGATTAGTGACGGAATAAGCCGTCGCTAATCCATTTTAAATAAAACAATGTGTTTCGTTCCTTTTCTCAAAAATAGCGACGGATTATATTAGCGACGAAAATATTTCGTCGTTAATCCGTCGCTAATAATGGCGCCAAATTTAGCGACTATATAATCCGTCGCTAAATTTCATCGCAATTTCTTCGCTAATTATTTTACCATTTCGGTCCACGTATTCGTCGCTATTTCGTCGTTAAAAATCTGTCGCTAATTTACTTCTTTCTAGTAGTGTAGGATTCTGATACCTCCAATATATACAGAACTTGAGACACAACCTTTTAACCCTAAACTACCTCCCCCAAACACTAAATCAATTTTTCGTTCAGCTAAAATCCGACCAAGTGCATTGGTTGCCTTCTAGTATTCTTCATTCTTACTAGAGTTTGAACTATAGAAGACATAAATGATTTGAAATTTGTGTGTTGAGAGTTCTTCCATTTCTATTCACTATCTCTCCTAAAAGTTGTATGTATACTAATAATGGTGAATGTGTATATAAGGAAAAGATAGGGAAGTAAAAGAACAGTCCAATGGAGTAAAGAACAGTCTAATGAGATAAAGATGGATGTTAACAGAAAAATAATAAATGTTAGGTGTACAAATGTCAAAAAAAAATATATGGAAAAAAAGCTGCCGAAAGTAGAAAAATCTAAAAAAAAATCAAAAGTTAGAGATTCGTGCAAAAAATTCAAAAATTAACTATGGGATGCGGAAAAATAATACAATGAAAAGTCAAAAATTGATCACTATATAGAGATTGAGGTCGTGTAGAAAATTCAAA